>JAOEHI010000005.1:5616306-5644471 GCA_025447815.1 Percopsis transmontana
CCGGTGCGGCCGGGCGGGGGGGCGGGGGGGGGGCGGGCGGCCGGGGCGGGGGGGGCGGGGGGGGGGGGGGCGCCCCCCCGCGCGTGTGTGGTTATAGATATGCCGGTAAACCCAATGACTCCAGGGTGTGGTTCTCACGACAGTCCGTGCCCACCCAAGGGCAGAGGCAGCGTCGCGATGGACCGTCGCTGATATAGACAAAGACGTACGGATGTGTTCAGTCATCAAATCATACAATGGACACATTATGGAAGGACCGTTTATCACCATGCACAGATCAGACAGGGACTATTAAATTACAGTAGTCATTAAGATTTTTATATCGTAATCTTTTATTTGATTTATAATCTGAATGACAATACTTCATTATTTATGAATGACAGCAAGCCTTCATTATATTGTATAAAGCTGCATAATGTGCTGCATAAAATGTCCTGTTTTAATGTGCCTTATTCTTAGAACAAAGGCACTTTACGCTTTTGATACATAATAGCTGTTCTAATTGCTGACACATTAGATAATCCTATTATAGATTTCAATTTTATTTTAGAAGAGATTATATTGCAGAAAATGTACTTTTTACTGGATAACAGTTTTAATGATTAGTGTGCTGTATCTATGGCAACCATGAAGGAGGTCTTTGGAATGTGGAAATGCTGCAGACTAATTATAATACTGCATTTCTCTGAGATTTGTTTGTTTAATTATAAATTAATTGAGAACCTGTGTGGCGGTTTCTGAATTCGTAGGTTTAATGGGGGTGTGCAGGTATTTTTGGAAAGTCCTTCCATGTTTATGACACAGACACCGAAAATACTGCTTGCAGCTGTGCACACAAACAAATTAAGCATACCCTTGTATTTATATTGATTTATTCTCTAAATATTTGGAAAAAACATTCATTTACAATTTTTGGAATATATTGTACACTTTCACGGTCATATAATACAGAATTATTTCAGGTGGTAGGCCTAATGCAATGAAATATGGTACTGCATTTTGACAAATGGTTCTGTATTTTGGCAAGAACTAAATCTGTAATAAATCTGCATGGTTTAGGGTAAGCTACTGTTACTGTCACTGCTGGTCTTTCATTACATTTTCACTAACACACCCAGTTGTTAAAGTGAAGGACATTAGATTTCTCTATTCCAAATATGATGTCATAGCCCAATATTCCCAAACACTCTCATCCATCGCTCTCTGACTCACTGCATACAGCCAGTAAGTAATTGTATTTCAGTTAAGTGCTCAGGTCAGATTTTGGCAATTGTAAGCACCTATGAGATCAGGCATAATAAAAGCCCAGTAAGTCACTGGAGACCTGCATATTATCAAGAGCAGAGACTGTGCTTAGGCTTTCTGGTTGGCTGTTAGCTCCCTCTTCTAATTGCTAGCTAATTCTGCTCTGTATGCTACAGCACCCCAGTTGGGTCCATTACTGGACATTGTAACTATCAATTACTCCATCACGAAGCAAACAGGTTCCTCGCATAACAGCAGAAGAACACAGATGTTTAAAGCAGGAAACCATTTCCTCTAGTAAACTACCAAATGGGTTCCTTTATATGTAATCATATCAGGGCACTCCTTTTAATATTTCATGGGGCAAGGTAGCTGGGTGTTGAGGGGGCAGACATTCAGGGTGACAGAACAGAAAGGCCTGGAGCAATATTTGTCCCCTGACACCCTCGGGACTGCCTGTGAATGAAGACACAGGCGGAGAGCCACACCCTGGCTTCGCTGCAGTAATATTGGACTGACACACTGACCCTGAACAAGATGTGTCAGTTGAGAGCTTTGGCTCTTAAATCATGACATAAAGATGTTATCCTTCTTGCTGGGAGCTGTCCACTCCAGCCTCATACGCTATGTATGGAGACTTAGCTCTACCCACCAAGTCAAATCAAAAAGGTATCCACGCTAAACATAATGGCACACCCTACACTAACCGGCACATAAAGGCCAACCTCCCTTTTAAAGCACAGCCCCTTCTCAGACATGCTGATTGCTATGCCTGATTTATGAGTTCCTATTTGCTCGTTCCCCTGAGGGGTCAGGTGGACCGCCAATCAGGGTGACATATAGGCTTTCATAGCGCCAACCCGGAGACGAACGTCGTGATGAGTTAGCACTCTGGTTGTCAAGGTAACCTTTGATGGTGTGGAGGGGTATGGCAATGAATGCTGAGGAGATTTTAGCTTGCAGCTCGTTCCCTAGCAGCCAGCAATGGATCTGTGGAAAGGCTCCTGGAGAGGAGCACTTGTCTCATTATTTTGGAGGAATAGCTTTTGCCTAGCATTTTGGCCTTTGTTCTAATGAGAGCACATTAGAACAACATTTATGGATGCAATGAAGAGATTCAAGACTCAGATTTATTCATAGACTAAATTCATTTTGGTACCATAATCAAAAACTACAACATTACTCTCGTGCCTAAATTAATTACCGCAGTTAAGGCCTAGAGTTGACATGCCACAAATCCCAGTATATCCAATTCATTATGAGTGGACGCTTGACCCACACAGACACATCTGTTATCGCCTGGTTTGCGTCACACAAAGGCATTCAGTCTTACTTGCTATGCCTAAACGTAGAGATTCATGCCAGCGGTGAGAACAATCAACAGCTCCCCACCAAGGGTTGGCACCTGCCAGGATAGAAACACCTTCCGTTCACACGCTTCGATTTTCCACTCTCTTTCTCATTTGGCTTCTCTGATGTTGCGCTGCCTGCATGCTCTTTGACAATTTATGTTGCCTTCATATTGCCTATTCACTTTCATTTTATGGTGTGTGCACAGTACATTTAGTATTTCCAATCTGATGCTAGCAATAGTATTCTACTACACTCATTTATATGCTTCTTTATTTTGAATGTACTGATTCATTTTGTTTGCTACTTTAAGTGCTCATCATTCATTTGTTTATTTGATTTGATTTCTTTTCATTAGATTTATATGAGTCATAGCACAGCCTCTATTTGATGGACAGCTATGGACCCAGTCACCTGAGGTAATATCTTACAATATTGCATTTGTGTCCCGTCCTTTTCCTAAACATGTCCCTGATTCAATCCTACACTTCAACTGAACCCATTTATTACACCTAACCCAACCTTGCCCCATCTTTCACAATCTGCTCTCCATATACAGTATGTTCATAAATCAACATGTTTAGTAGGTGACTAACAAACACAATGCTGTCTTGTCTTCTGTGCAGATATGATTACACTGCAATTATATATTGGGGTGGCTATTGCTCTATAAACTCCTACCACTACTTTCCTTTTGGACCTAGTCCTGTTTGTTAGCTGTTGCAGATGCTATCAAAGTCTCTTCTCCAGGTGACGGGTGTGGTTTTGGGTTCCAGGTGGAGAAGAATGAAGAGGCGGACCAGAAGATCGAGCAGGATGGAACTGCTAACAAACCTGAGGACAAGGCCCACAAGGCTGCCACCAAAATACAGGCCAGCTTCCGTGGACACATAACCCGGAAAAAGATGAAAGACGGAGAGGAGGAGGAGAAGGACGGAGACATCCCCGCCGTGCCCGAGGAGGCGACAGAGGGTGGGGAGGAGGAGAAGAAAGCCGAGGTAGAGGAGGCACCCTCAAAGGAGGAGGAAGCCGCAGCAGAGGAGGGCAAGAAAGAGGAGGAGACAAGCCAAGCCAAAAGCCCCGCGGTAGAGAAGCCAGCTAACTCCCCGGGAGCCCCTGCGGCCACCTCCCCCGTAGCGGAACCCCAAGCGGCCACAGCAGCGCCCTCCGAACCCCAAAAAGAGGAGCCCAAGGCGGAGGAGAAAGCTGAGGCGAAGCCCAAAGAGGTGGAGGCCCCAGTGGCGGTTGCCAAGAGTCCCACCGCAGCCACGGCCGAGGAGAAGAAGGTGGAGGAGAAGAGTGGGGAGAAGGAGGAGGCCAGACAAGCCGACGTGCCTGCTGCTGTCAACCCGACAGCCGAAAAGGAAGAGCCGAACCAAACAAATGATAAACAAGGTACGGAGACACATTTTATTCTCTCAAGGGCCGATTACCTACTGTAAATAACTAATAAAAGAGAAAAGGGCTTTGCTGGGGGCTGTTGGCAGCCGCTACAGGACATTACCACTTGTTGAGTCTCTTGGATTTACAGACATTTGGCAGTGCTATGCCATTCACTGGTTACTACAGAGAAGCTGCTCAGTATTGGAATAGAAGGCCCTGTTTCTGAGATACTGAGATACAGTACAAAGTGACTTAGTTTAGATTGGTTAACAATGAAAGTACATTTCAGTTTGCTAATTACTATGTAGTTGACAGTTTATGATTTAAAGCATTACTTTTATCCTTGTTACATCCCAGGAGATCAACCTCTATTCAAAGGCCTTTATGTGCAATAGATTTTAGATCTGAAAAAGTGCCTACAGTAACAGTTTTCAAATCAAACTGTATGTCATCCAATTATTTCACAGGGTACACTTAGTGAGCCATGAAATTGCAATATTATACTGATAAAATACACAGTACAACATATACTTGACATAAACTCATATATATCTGGTCCAAGGACTCTCAGACTGGGTCAGACAAGTACTAATCAAGCATGAGGCAGGAGCACACACACACACACACACAGACCAGTCAGTTGCAGAACTACCTGGAAACTAGGTCACCTAGGCAGCACTATCTATCTCCCTGTTGTTATAGTTACCACCTCTACTGGCTAGCCTGCATGGAGCTTGGGAAGGATAACAGGTGTTCTGAATTCAATAAATGATTAATAAACCTCACCGTCATTCTACACACTAGGAAGTCTTTCACACTCAAAACATTGGACAATATTAGAAATACCTCTGGCCATTTTGCTTAAACCAACTTAACACAGTGTATGAATATTAATAGCTTAAGTTGAATACACCTGCCGAGATACAAATACCGGATACCAAGTACTCTGATCCAGGTGAATTATTTATGAGGAAGTCTGGGCCTATTCCAGATTTCCTACCAGTAAAGCTTTTGGCTATGGTTAATCTGATACAAACATGGAGATCCAGTGGAGACACTGAAGCTGGTAATATCTACACATCCATGTTTGTTAAACCCTCAACCTTACTTCATTGATAATACCTCCATGTTCCCATTAAGTGATGGACCAGACATCACTTGTTTTCACGTCAATTTTTTCCTCAAAAACATCTTTCTAACATTGCTAATTGCAGCTCTAATTGCTTTGTTGTTGTAGAGTATAATTTATATATACTTTAAATATACTGTATATATAAAGTAAATACTGTATATATAAATCTAAATTTTTTAATCCAAATTAAAATATCTTGTGAATTAAAACAAACTGGAGTAACTTTAGAATACATACTACTAGAAAAATTGCAGATGAAAGTTCAGAGTCGAGGGTTTAACAAAATGTCAATACCACTTTAAGTAACAGAAAATAACTCTTAAGTTAACACGATTTAGCATTGACTTGTTAAGGCCCAATATGGACACGGCGAGGTTTATGTGCCTTGGTTGCATAAAAGTCCATATCCAGGATTGCTGCATGTATTATTCAAGTTGTTTGGGCCCAATACAATAACCATTATAGTTAGTGGACATGTAGAGTTAGCTTGGGTTAACAACTAGCTTTAATTCCTGTTTTTTGGCTCGGGCAAACGGGCGGCCTTTCCATCACAGATCAGTCACTGTGGATGAGGACATGCCCTGTAAGATGACAACCCACCTGCTGCCTGCCTCCATATGACTAATGTGTCTTCACACACACACACACACACACACACACACACACACACACACACACAGACACACACACACACACACACAAGCACTCTCTTCCTTCTTTTGCCCTCTTTTTACTTGCCCCAACTCTCTCTCTCTCTGTCTCTCACTCTCTCACTCACTCTCTTACACACACACACACACACACAACATCATCTCCCACTGGATAGCAGCTTTCAATGAGATGATGTCATCCCTTCATGTCTCTTCATTCTATTAAAAGAGTATGAGATCATCCTAATATGACATCATCCCCTCCAGGAACCTGGGCAATGGCTTCGATGCACTCAGCTCAGCTGCTTTGTAAACCTAAATAGATTTAAAAGTATTCATTGCATCGATAGGTAGATTGAGTGCTTTTGGCATTGCCTTCTGCTACATTACACTGCCTATAATTAGTAATATTAACGCAGTGAATGCAGGATTTTACCTTTACTCTTCTACCGTCTTGTACTTTCGTTGATTGCTTATTTTCGTCTCCCTTCTTCACACCCCCCCCTACTCTCTCCCCTTCCTCTTTCCAGATGCTGCAGAAGGGTCTAAAGGAGAAGCTGCTGTGCCGGCAGACACCACGGAGGCCGAGGGGTCCATAGACGCCTAGAGAGAAAGTTTAACGTAGAGGAAGAAGAATTAAGTATGACGATAAACACAAAAAACAAAAATCTAAAAAGGTTGCTCTCTGCCTCCCCAATGTGAAGGCAGTCTGTTTCTATTTGTTTGTCATTTTTTGTGTGGCAATGATTCTCTCATGCCGAGGGGGAGTTTCCAGCGTGACGTGGTTTGGCTCAAGCTAATGCTGTGGGGAAAGTGGTGAAGATGAAGATGTTGAGGATGATGATGATTGGTTTGTCCTCATCACTTACCGTGAGAGAGTCAGCGGCCAGCTTAATGCGCCCGACTGGAAATGTACACATTTTGTGCTGCAAATGTATTGTCCCTTATTTGCATTGCAATGCACTGTCCTTAAACACTAGTTCTAACAAATCTGTACGTCTGCAAATGCACGCACAAATACAAACTGGTTTTTAAATGCAACTCTACTTTTCAACCCTGCACACGGGTCTTGAAAACATCAAATGTATAATGTACTGTCAAAACAGGATGGAGAATCGAATGTATTAATAAATGTATGGCATTTCCAGTGGGGCAGCTTTTTCCAGAATAAACAAAGAACATATTAGACAAGAAATATTCTTGCAATTCTGCTTGACTTATTCAAGCTTAGTTTACACCCTTTTTAAAACTCTCTTTACTAACAGTCACAATGTCATTTTAATGCTATAGTCAAATGAAGAACAACTTAAATCAGCTGTAGGGTTGTTGTTGCTGGTTCTTACATGATGTATAGTGGCCTGCCAAGTGGACAGGAGAACAGTAGCATGAACCATCGAACCAGATGCATGATGGGAACTCTCCCTCTGAGAGGAACTTTTTCGCAGTCACAAAATCTTAAGAGGTGTGGCGGCTTCTTTTTGATGTCTTTGGTGTTGTTATGACAGTTTGATATGAATTGGATAAATACTCTTGCACTGATGTTAAGAAAAAAATCAAAAGAAAATCAAACAAATGAGCAAACAAAATACTTTTCCTATGTTCCAGTGGGTACAATGTCCAGTTTCAACCTTATCAAGAAGTTAAAACTTGTGAGAAAAAATATGAAAAAATAAAAATGGTTTCAATGTCTGTTTTCAAAATAAAGCAAATGTGCCAATTACCATCATACGCTGTGGATTTTTTTTTAAACCTCACTAGAATTTTTCAGGCTTTTTCATAGCTTTGGCATCATATTCCAGTTACTTCAGTAGCAGATACCATTAACTAAATGTAAGTTTATACTAAACTACCTGAGTTAGAAAAAACTAAAACATAGATCATTATATGAGGCATGCTCAAAACAAACCTTGAAAAGTGTGTGTTTTAGTAAAGATAAGGTAAAATAACAATTGACCTACAGTAGACCAATAGGCCAACTTTCCTATCATGCCCCTGCCTGGAACAGTTTGTGCTAAAATACACATGGCTACTCTCTATATATTTTATAGTATTTTAAGATCCAAGGATTTGCAAAGCAAACATCATTTACAATATTTCAGCAACAGCCTTACATTCTTTAAATACAACTGATCTTTTCAGTACTAAATAAATAGCTAACCTAACCTACTTCATATACACACTCCAGTGTGCAGGTCTGTATTGATCTCTCAATAATATTTTATGGTAATATAAATACATGTGACGTTGCTCCTGAACCGTTATAAAGTGAAGCAAATTTTACTGTTGCATTCTTAGCATGACATATTCATTTTAGTATAGAGGGCCTTTTCACCCTGGGAGTCATATTTTTTCACAGTGACCTGGAAGTGCTATCGAAGACAGTTAAACATTCTTCCTGTGTAGCCTGTAAACATTGAAAATCTCAGTTCAGCCTTTACATTTTAAAGCCCCTAGAAGCCGGTAAACTTTTTTTTTGGCTGATTAAACAGCTTGATGGTTTGAAGTTGAAATTGCAAAAATTGTATACAGCTGTATACATGTGTGAATCAATCAAAATAAAAAGTTTGAAGTCTCCCACCCTAACAGGTAGAACCAAACTACCCAATGAGAGATTTAACAAGCCGTGTGTGCAATCGGACAGACCTGAGAAAAAGTCTAGTCACATTATAGAAATACTTAAAAACAATAGTAAATCAACCCTCACAGGAAGAGAAAAGTCTATTTGCCCATATTTGAAAGTGAATATAGCTGTACTCTGTACTATATTTCTATTACATTAGAGTTGATAGGGGATCCATTTTTTTATTTTCGATTTCCATTGTATCAGAAAATTGTTACACATCCTTTGTGGGAGTACTGATGGGAGTAGAACCGTTTTCCTTTCAGCATTCCATGGTGTGAGGATTAAGGAATGTTTGGGTTGAGTTTTCCTTTAAGTCAAATTACTTGTTTGGACTGTTTTGTTATTTAATGGTTTCTTGTTCACAAGCTATAAGTCTGTCAGTCTATAAAAAAAAGGTTCATAACATTGCTTACTAAATCATGCCCTCCTTATCTTTATTCGTCACTGGATAATGCAAAATAATAAGTTGTAACATTATTATCTAGTGACACTATGTGGACATATGTTGTATTACAGTAGCATGTTAGGGCACATACAGCAGGGTTTATGGGCCCGTGTCATTTCGACTTAAGGTAGTCACTTTCTGAATTCTATAACCAAGCAATAGGGATCAGTGGTCATCAATCCTCGGGACGAGAATCTCAACATAATCTCAGCTGTGCCACTTTCAGAACAAAAGTGTCCTCCATACAAACTATAACAATACATATATTATTTTATTTGCATGTTACATGGTGATGAACACAACAGTACCCTTTAAATTAAATGTTCACTGGCTCTCAAAACGTGTTACCTGCTTCAACATCTCAATTCGCATTCAAATACAGAACATTGAATTCAAACAACTTTATTTATGAGTTATGAACATTTTCTCATATAGCTTTATAACATATAATGTTTTTTAAACAAACTGACTGCATAACTTGAAGCCATAAGAAAGTCGGCTAAAGTAAAATAGAAAATATGGGACATTGTTGTAATAATCAACGGCCACATTTTGCCGCTAAAGGAACGTAGGGGAAGGAGGGTTGCATTTGTTTAAAGGTGGTCTCGTGGATTTGCTGATTTCATCTTTGAACACTCTAGAAACATCTGATGTACACACAGGAGGAAAAGAACATTTGGTTGACTGTAACCAAACCCATATAATGGCGCTAGCTCATCTGTCCCACCTTGTGTAGTAACTGCACAGCACACCTATCAATGCACACATAAATGCATACACACAAATGCATACACACATACACACGCATGCACGCAGCCACGCATGCACGCACACACACACACAAACACAGACACACGCACAGTGAGGGTTATGTTATCGTAGCCTGGTAAAACCATCCTGTTTCTGAAAGCTACGCCGCAACTATCTGCGCCACTTATAAAGCAAAATGTTTAGCTTGCTAAACACAGGATGGTTTTACATTTTGAGGCAATGTAAATGGATGACCAGCTCATCAGTATGGACCTGTATGCCCAGGTGTGTGTACAGGGGGTTTGGTGTTGTGGTGTTTTGTGTTGTGTGTTGTGGCTAGATGCCGGTCTCTTTACTCACGATGGACGGACCGTTTCCATGCAATCCCCTCTACATTTTTGGATTAGATATAACTCCTTAGCTTTTTATTTGTCATTTACAAACCTGGTCCAAAGTTCTTAGCAGTTTCAAACCACGTCCAGGTGGGTTGACGTCATATTTTAATACAATCAATTTAGTATAATTACACCACACCATATCAATTGCACTGATGCTGTTAACCCTACCCTATTACAAAACAAACACTAAGCGATATTGTCCCAATTTGACCCTGGTCTGCTGAGCAAGTTTTCTGGAAAATGGGTTTGGTAAGACGGGGAGCATGTCAATTACTGCCCAAGGCCTGCTTCACTCTGCCCTGAGGTTATTATTTGACACACAGTGAGACAGCTAGACTGGTATTGACGCTACTGTAACTGTTCTCATGCAAATCTCCGGAGATGCTGTACCAAATAACTGTTCTGTTCCAAATTATTCTCTGTCCTAAACTGGCCTCCAGTATAATAAATAATATTTATTATAGTGTATAACATCTTATGAAAACATAAAACAAAGCAGCTATTGATTCTTAAAAGGCAGTTACTCTCAGCTGTAATAAACACAAATCAATGGTTGTGTTAATACTATAATAATAACACTGCCTTGTTAGGTCTTAGTACGGTTTTGCAATCCTGCATTCTGGCCCGTTTCCCACTCTGTGCAGAACTACATCCACAAAATATTTACTGGTTCTCATGGAATTAACAACACTCCGTCATGTCCACAGAATCAGCTATGAAAATATTCTAAACAGGCAAACAGTTTATGTCAAAGATGACATTAAGACTGGTGTTTTACAGTATTTTACACTGGTTAAGTCTGGTTAGAAATAAATGTAAATTAATCCAGTCCAGTAAAAAAAAAAAATCACACTATTTGTCTATGGCCACGATAAAAACAAGCTAATAGTGTGTACATATTAACAATAATGATCATCTTTATCATCAAACCAGCAATGAACTCAGAGCAGTATGCTGTATGTATATTAAACATTTTAGCACCTCTGGGATCAGTTTAACAAGGTTAGATGAAAACAGACATTGGCAGAACTCTTCAGTGTGGCTGAGAACAGGGTTATGTAATGGCAATGTTGTAAGAGGCTTCACAAAACATTGTAGAAGATGACCCATTATTTTTCAGCATTCAGCAACATGGCCACTTATATTGTATCTCCAGTAGGCGACTGAGTGACATTTAGTGACATATTCTGAGTGACATATTCCACTGATGTCCAATTAGTCAAAGTATTTTTTTTTGGTAAAACTAATGCTTGGGTTTAGCAACCTATTCAGAAATATGGGCATTTTCTTTTTTTTCTTTTCATATAAGCACATTGGATTAATGTATACTATATATACACACACTCCATAGAACTGAATAACAATAAAAACGGAAACTGACAAAAAAATTAATATATTATGATTTTTCAGTATAATTTCATATGAAAACACACAAACCATTTTGAAAGAGAAAATGAAAAAGCAAGTCATTCATTGGTGTCATACATTTCTGTCCAAATTCCAGCAGTATTATGGTATTGTCTTGATAAAAACCTCTGAAGCTAAAAGCAAATACTATATCTTGTAGAATATGTAGCAAAATGCAGAGCAGTGCCTTAGCGCAGAGACAACGGCACAGTACGGTTGATTGGTCATCAAACAAGCAATGTACACTGCAGCTTTTGCTATTTTCTTTTGCTACAGTGGTGGAAAAAGGTTATTCTAACATAACAAAATTTGACTATGTACACTATGTACCATTATAACCTACTGGGTTTTGCGAAATCTTACTGCAAAGGATTTCTTTTCTTCTTCATCTTTTGGAATAAAGGCAAGCGACTGAGAAAGTTTGTAAAAATTCAACAGTTGTTCAACACTCAAGGATTGTTCTCAGTATAGCTTAGCCTGGAAGGACCCACTCTGTTCTAAAAACTGTGTGTGTCCTTGTTTTCTGGATTTACCTGCGACAGTTAGAAGGACTGATACTTTCAGAAAACAAGTCCATTAGCTTGGGATATAGCCGGCTGTGATGCTAACATTTCTGTATATGTACTGTAAGTCTACCAGTAGCATCAAATTACTGTAGTAGTCTATAAAGAAAGTCAAGTACTAACCCTTTTCAGTATTATCTTTTATACCTGCCACAATATGATCAGTGTGTGTTAGTTTCAAATCAATACATTTGATTGGTATTCGGCAGACACTTTGCTTGTTGCTTAATGCAATGGTTAAAAAGACTGGAAACAAACCATTTACGCTCTATTGATGCAACTATGGGAATAAGAGGAAATATATCTAACTCAGTATTTAGTGCTTCCAGAGACATATGATTGTTTGACATCCCTTAGGGTGGGAGTCGTTGCTTTCATACCCACGAAGACAAGATAAAACAAGACCCAAACCCAATCCAACCCCCAAAAGAAGATTTAGCAGAAAACAAAAGGAAATACATCCAAAATAACAATATAATCCTTTAAAAAGAGTTATGTCCTTCATTTCACTTTCATTTTTTTGTCTTGTTACTAAAGCTTGTTATCAATCTATTAATCGCCTGTCACTTGTCTATATCTAAGCAGTGCTTCAGAGCACGTTAGGTTTTGTCGTAACATAATGCAAACAGTCTGGGGGTGGCTTGGTTGGTAATTAGGTAGCAATAAGGATGTGTCGGTGAAGGGAAACTCGTAGGAACGGGAGGAAAGGAGGAGAAGAAGGGCGGTATTAACACTTGAAGAAAAGGCAGGCAAAGCAGGTCAGAAACAGCCACAGTGATTGAGATACACAGGCGGAGCCGTTGATATCTCGCCCTGTCCCGGGTCCTGCAGAGAGAGAGAGAGAGAGAGAAAGAGAGATTATAGCATTAACCTCCAATTATTTTGTGACACGGTGTGCACTCAAGGCACTCCATGCCTTCTGAAAGCCAAGCTAACTGATTTTGACACTTCTGAGCCGCCACTGACTAAATGCTCCCCTAACAAGTATGAGAGAGTGACAGGAATATCATCCAGTCCAGTTTTGTGTTTGGTGGGGCTTTGTGCTCCTTACATCTTAGGTGTAGATATCACTGGAGTTATGCGGTTGGTACAATATCATCTCACTCCAATTTCCAATTCAGTGTAATTATAATTGAGCTACAGTGTTCTTCCAGAACAATATGTTAAAGTCATTCCAGCTAATCCAGCTAACTTGTAAAATGTAAGACAAAATACAAATTCCGTTAATGAACTATATGGCTCAGCCATCTAAAAACATGGCTCACTCACATTAATGGAATATGGGTGACACCTAGTGTTGAATGTGAGGTACTGACTATTCCAGGATGAATTTCAACAAAATGCGTGGGATGGGTGTTCATCTCCAATATTTAGGTTCTTCCCCCATCGATAGAGGCCTGATCAGGTATTCATGTAAGAGATTACCAGGCCCACCAAAGTGGTGTGTTGTGTATGTAAAGGTATTGCAGGGTTTAGCTATTGTATACTTGCTGTACAGGCGGAGGCATGCATTTTGTAGGCTGAAAGTATTGTGTAGGGTCTAGCAGTATTGCATTTTTAATGGTAGTGTACACTTACTATATAGGAAAACATTAGCCATCTGGATGCCCAGTCTGTTAGAGGCCACACAGGTATAGTTCCCATAATCCTCCTCAGTAACATTGGCAATCATGAGGATAGTGGTGCTGCCAAGAATTTGTATATTTATGCCCTGAGCATTGGATAGCCTGAGAAAAGGAAACAGATACAGATTAAAATATGGTACAGTAAATAAGTACAAGTTGACAAATAAATACATAAATTCAAATTGAACAAGATGCATTGACACTGAACTGGTTGCTTCTGATTTCGTCATTAGAAAGAATCCAATTACATTGGAAAACATGTGCAGTAATTGCATAGATCTGAGTCGATTTTCTTCCCTTTAGATATTAGTCTGGGAAGTCTCAAGTGAACACTGCAACCAGGCGGTGCCAATACGTGTCAATCATACCATTAGCAGGTGATTGGACCGCCTTGAATTAATCAGAACAACATTGATTATTCAAAACAGAGGCACTAGAGGACAAGGGGACCAACATCAAACAATCAGAACAAGTCGTGGGATGATTTGTCCGAACACAGGAACTTCATTGCTGTTGGCACTAACTGAACTACCCACGGACGCTGACTAGGCAGGCGGTTCTCTACCAGGCTGACAATTATCAGTTTCCCAGACAGATATGTGGAGTGGAGCAAACTGCAGAGGCTTGCAAACTGAGGATGGCTTTAATCGAGCTAGCATGGCAAAAAGGACTGGCCAATAATATCAGCTGTTTGTTGCGCCTACATTTTTCTTTCAATTCTGCCAAAAATTCAAGACCTAAATACAAAGAATTTCACAATTAACCAAACAGATTTGTTCATGAAGCCTAGAGGATAAACAGTTCCATGAGGCATGTTACTGTAAATTACCATGGTGTAGCAGGATTGTGCTGTATATCAAGAAGGAATGTTTTAGTTAGTTGAAAACACATACATAGAAAATAATTATGTTCTATGTATGCTATGACCTCATCTAATAAATCCTTGTTATAGTTAATTAATAGGTCACTATTACATAAGTAGAGGTTATTAGCTAGCTAATACATTAAATTATATTTAATGAGTTATACTTTTAAGTCAGCAGTAGTTTTACAATAGCAAGGGTCACATTTTATGCCAGTAGGCGTCTCATTTTCAATCTCCATTTAAAGATTCACTGTTTATACAACATAATTTTCTTATAAAAAGAAAATTATTCCCTGCCTGTGCCATCAAGTGGAAGCTGACATAATTTTACTTGTCTAGTTATTTATACGTTTATATATTAATTTAAGGTATTAAGAGAAACACAACTAAATTCTGTGGCTGCAGGTTTCTCTTTATGCATTACAGGCTCACAGGATCCTACACTTTACTGTAGTGAGGGGAGACAATCACAGTCACAATCTATTACAGTATGTCAACCTTGCACCCCTCTCAGAAGAGATGAATCAAAAAGAACCTCTGAACGTACCTCTGTGATGAACTCTTCCTCACATGATCCCTAAATTTAACTCTTTTAATAGCAAAGCACATAAGAAGGGCTCTGCTTGTTCCGGCTGACTAAACCATTCACATTATTCAACATATATAGTAAGAGTAGTTATTTACAGTGCCCCAACTTAATCCTACTTGAGTCTTGGTAATATGGTAATCTTAATATAGGCAGGGCAGCTAGAGTTTATGCTGACATACACATGGCTGATAGAGTTAGCATACAAAGGGAAATACACATCATGGCACAGCATAATTTGTTCTGCTTGGGAGCAGGGAGTTGATAAAGTGCCTAGGTCCTACCCACAGGGACACCTTGGGGAGGAGGACAAAACGTGTGAGAGTGAGAGAGTGAGAGAGCGAGAGAGCGAGAGAGCACGAGAGAGATAGATTCAAGGGTGTGCCAACAGTACACCCACTCCCTCTAAAGTGTACCTCGACCAATAATAAGACCAGTGGCAGATATATATTCCCCTGTGTTACTTCATGGGAAGTAAGTGTACTATTAAATAGGATTTTCTGTTCATAAACCTAGATAGTACAAGATACTAGAGGGGTCTAAGAGCATTAGGCTATTTTTGCTATAGATTGTAGTCTGATTGCACTGCTACAGCAAGGGAAGGGGGGGGGGGGCATTGGCTCAATAGGTCAGAAAGGATATTAACTCCACTGTGTAAAGTTTGTGCATTAGTACTGAGTGTTCCTACCTTTTTATTACTATTTGTTTTGGGAGTACGTACTGCTTTAACCTTCGGGGTCCAGAGCTAATTTTAACTTTTAACTTCTTGGCACAAAAAGATCTTAAACCCAGAACTTTAAAAGCCAGTCTCTCACACTTATGACTTAACGTTCCTCCTCCAATGTGCCTGTGTCTTTGCCAGCTTTCTCAAGCATAATAGAATAGAATACACAATGAGGAGAGTTTTTTCCCCTGTTCCAGCTTCCTTTTTTTTTACATACTGTACATTACAACTGCTAAAAGCATCACATGCTACATCACCCATCGTCACAGACAGAGGGCAGTAGTGGTCTGCTAAATGACATTGACGTTTGCCTCCTAATGCAAAGTCCTCCCATATAGGCTAACCTTAAACCTTGGATAGAAATGATTTGACCCCTCAATTCATGAGAGGGCAGTCAGATTGTGTAAGGACGCTCGTTCACAGACGGGCAGAGACAAGAGACTGGGACAAATCATCGGTGAGACAGATTTGATTCTGTAGCGTGTGGGAGCATCCAAAGTAGGTTATCAGAGTGACAGGCCTGTTATGATTCAAGGTTGATGATTAATGAAATCAAGCAGAGTGGCCTGCTGAGACTTGTAACCCGGGAATGATTGAAAATGGTCGGGTAGCTGTGACAGCAATCATGTATCGGCTGACAAAACAACAAACACATCTGTCTGTCAAGTAAGCTGACAACTCATTTTGAGTTCCTCCATGTCACAAATATGCAGCCATGGAAAAAATTATATTAATTTTATTTATATTTAATATATATTTATTTAATATATATTTATTTAATATATATATTTAAATATTTTTAAATATTCATATTATTATATTTAAAAAAATATGCAGTGGTCTCTTAATTTTTTCCATAGCTGTAGATGTGTAATATACATGACGTGAGTCGGGGGAACACGTTTGCTAAGGGATGTATTGTAAAACGATTTTAAGATTTTGGTTGCATTGTTTACTTTTATGAATGACATTATGAATGAATTACATTAATATAATGTGATTACTTTAATGAACTGTAACTGTCAAGCATGTCAAACATTAATATACTGTAGGCTTCCAAGGTTATCATGAAATGTCATGGATTTTTTAAATTATGTAAAAGTCATTTATTCCATCAAAATGTTAATCAAAAGTAGACCTAATCTGAGTTTGATTCTTGATTTGATGTTTGATTTGAAAACAAATCTACCAGACCTCTGGCATCTACATACAAATCAGAGGTTTAAATGCAGAGTTTCTAATCAGAGCGACAGATAAGTGGATAGCAGCAATTAGTGTTTAGTTATGAACCGCTTGCTCCAAAGGCATGATAACGAGAGTGTAGGACCGTGGGTAAAGGACCAATCACCGTACAAGATGATGAAGTAACTGACACTATTGTTGAGGGAATGAATAATGCCTTGTCATAAAGCACATTTTATTTTAATGCAGGCATAATTCTGCACGTTGAACAGATGCAATCAGAGTTAGGTAGGATGATTTGGTGGTAAAGGAAAACAATGCTGTAATATCTAGTAATATTTGCAGAAGAATATACAATGCATGCATTGACTGAATGGGGTTTCACTGATCTACCCAGGACCATAATCTCAATATACATGTAGATTATGCTGCGTTCAAGACAACTCGGAATTTCCCACTTCCAGGAATGGCTTTAAAGCATTCAGAGAATAAAAGACTTTTTATTGAGGAATACCAAAAGCAGATTTAGTTATGTGTATTATGCAAAGAAACACCAAATTTACATAATAATTAATTATTATTATTGTAATCATTGTTTTGTTTTTTACTAACAGCCACATATGATGGCAGTCTTCCGCCATGATGTTTTTGCTTTGAGGTCAATCATGCTCAGATCATGGAAATCATGGCAGAGAAATTAATTGCAAATTTCTGAGCTAAAATTGCAAGTTGGATGACTGTAAATTAAGTTTTCACAGGTTGCATTAATACATTTTATCTAATGTCATTGTTCTATATTGTAGTTAAAATAATGTAGTGCAAGTACCATCCTCATGAACAGCTGCGCAAATCTTTTCAAGATAAGTGATAGTAGTTATACTGATTAAGAACAAAACAAATGCCCACTGTCTAATAAATAAGATACAACAGGCAAACAACTACATTAGTTAGGTGACTTTGAAAATTAACTGTCCAAGCAAGGATAAGTGATGCTATTACAGGACATTAACATTATCATACAAGGAGAACAAACAACCTTTTCCAATAACACTGAAGAGGAAGGAGACCAAGAAAGAATGTTCCTAATGAAAAAACAACCGAGATACAGTATATGAAGCTTGGCAAAAGGCAAAACAACAGATAATGCAAAATGCTTCAACCACCATAAATCTTTTACTTCAAGCACTGCACTGGTGTGATAGGCCCATTACTTTAAAGACCACATATGTGATAACATGTGTGCCTCTCATTCACCATTTTTCATTTTTTTATAGAGAACATTTACAGCTTGAACTGAAATTGAATTACATTATTGGGTAGCTCTACAGGTGATATTTCTACTGTATTATTGTCAGCTGTAGCATCAGTGCTCTCTATTCTATGAACAGGTCACAACAGTGACCTCTAGGGTTAAGTAAAGACAAGTGATGAGGAAATGGGTACAATTTAAATGCAATCATACTGTTCTGTCCTCTTCTATAGCTGTGTGACATACAGTACAGGCTACATTTGCATTTTGTAAATTCACATAAAAGATTTTAGAGAACATTAGGTTGCTTTCTATTTCAACAGAAATTAAAAGGGATATTTTTTATTTTGTAAACTATGTAAATCTATGTAAATAACATACTGTATGTGCACATTTTCTTTCAAAGGATATTACAGGCTTCACTACCATTTATCATATCAATGTGTGATTAACAGTGGAATAAGTGTTTAGTGAGTTCAGTGAGTTGTGAGTGATTAATCATTATCAAATTACCATGATGGTGTTTTGAAATGTGACAGTGACATTAGTTTCAGGGGAAATTACCACCTCAATATTAAAATGTTCTGGGTAAAGAGGCTCAAAGCTGTCTGGTCGACCCTAGAGTTGGATAATATATATATTAAAAAAAGCAAAACTTTATCAGTGTGAAGCTTAGCGTCATTGTTGCGTGGAAACAAATATCTAAAAATCTATAAAAAGCTCAGAATAGGGTTTTGTTAATAGATTAAACTAAAATGAATCAATCATAAACATGCTAGGAACATAATATTTGCTTGTAAACATTTGTTGTATATAAAAATAAATGAAATGCAACAGTGATGATAGTGTGTTCTACAGCTAAATGGGTGGTGGCAGGTACCTCTTGTCATCTCGGAACCATTCGAACTCCGGCGGGGGCACGGCGGTGGCATCACATTGCAAAACTCCAACTCGGCCCACCTGAGTCTCTGAGCTCTGGGTTTTTTTTATAGTTGGTGGGTCTGAAGAGTCACATATTAATGATAATTATCATAAAATCTCAAAACATATTTCTTTTAGTTTAAAATCAAAGCCACAACAATGCCTCAAGGATTATACGCCACATTTGATGGCCATGTAGACTATCTGTGGATACCCCAAATTATTGACATGCCCAATAATGTTATTCAAAATGTTGTTCAAAAGGCATATCTTGGAAAAGTCAAACTTTGAATGGAAAAGGCCAATACAATAAAACCTTTGTCATGTAAGATAAAAAATAAAAGCCACGCGTTTATTAAGGACATTCAGTCTTGGCTGAATTCATGATGTATGAGGTCTTTTTATCGATTTTTGTGAAGGAGAATTCAGTTTAAACATTCTGCTCATCATTCCTTAACAGCATATTGCACTCATCATCCTTTAACAAGGACCCCTGACAAGATATAATTAGCTGTTCTTGTTTTTGAACTGGACTAAAGCTTGTAATCTACTGTATATTATATGAAGTACTTGAGAATCAGCTATGAAAATTCTAATCACAGTCTCAGTGTGGTGTTACAGAGGATGTTGAACCTGGATTAATCACTACACGACAAGAACCAAGTACTCTTATCCACTTTCAAGATGTAGATCCACTCACTCTCAGACTCCCCTTCACCCCGTACATATAGTATGTCTCTTCTTTGAACTTATCGTTGACTTTTATGTCTTTTAATTTATTCTCCACAGGGCCACATGGAACTCAATCTGATCCAACCATTACTTACATTTGACAACTACGTTGACGTATTTGACGTCGGGTGTGGCCACGTCGTTGCTTGCTTTGCACTCGTAGCGTCCGGCTTGGCTTCGCATGATACCCGTTATGTCCAGGTACTCTTCTCCATCCAACGGTTCTGCTGCGAAGAGATTGTGAGGGAGAAATGAAGGGGTGTACAAATAATACAAGAGAGGAATATACTCTGGTATAGCTTGATTATTTCTTTTGGCAACTTTTCCCAGATAACTATCTTCATTTGCAATCCACTAGTCACAGAAATACAAGTGTTCATGCTTTTATGTAAAACACCAAGAGAATGTAAATGTAAGATTTTTTTTGGCCTGTTTAAGCAGGATGCCAAGAAAGGCTTAATTAAAGAGAGAAATAAACTTTGTAGATGTTAGAGGGAACATTTCAATAATGGCAGAGAAATCCACAGAGAATACCCAATATTAAGCTAACTAATTATTAAATGAGCTATCCAGATAATTATACATGTACCAAACGCCAAGCATCTCTCATCTCATTGGGAAAGATCAGGTACGCTTTATTAAACATTGCAGAGTCAAGAGGAGGTGAATGGCAAGCATGCTGCTGACATTAGGTAAATGCATTATATCCTGTTAAACCCTAGGGTTCTAGGAGGTGTGGCTCGCCTAGATAGACATACTGAAAATAAATCAAGAATTTCTCCACGACTATCAGGTCAACATGCATAATCTTGGTCTCCATAGATAGGTAAGACCTCAGAGGATAATATTCCCAATCAGTAACATTATGACTGTTATTATGCCTGAGTAAATTGTGATAAACCAAAGAAGAGAACCAACAGAAAAGTAAGGTAAGTAAGTTATGCCAGAATTTAAAGTTCCATGCAAGTCCTATGGTTACTTTGACCTTTACGCATCAACAATAAAATTATTTATTTCCATTAGGTCTTGCATTAATATGAGTTAGAGGTCCAGCTCCCCCTCTCTGGACCTAGTCTGACTCTGCAGTGAGCATGCTATGCTTGATATCAATGGAAAGAGTAGCTTCTCTAGCTTATATTTATGGGACTATTTTTTAACTAAAATATTAAAATTATTGGCAAACAAACAAAATACACTTGGAGCATTGTTTTGGTAGTGTTGAGGCCTCGTCTTTTAGAAACATTAGAAAAAGAACCAGTAGGAACTTTTGACACTTTTAGAGCAGTTGTGCTGGTGTTCCTTAGGGGTTAGACTTCCTCTCGCCCCTTAGATTCAATCTGGAACTGAAAGCTAACAGTAGACAAGTCGTATGCAGCCCATAGACCATACAGAGTTTATTGTGCCCTATCTTTCCATGCCAGAGATGCTACTGCAAATTACAGAAAATTACGTCATTATTGTCTTTTTTTTCCATGTCCATGACAATGAAGTGGGATTTTATAGGTCTAAATGTGCACATTGTTAACAACACTTGAGCCATGCATTTCACAAAACCCACCTCTAGTATTTTTTCTTTGCATTTTTGACAACATTGATTATATTGATTATATTAAATTATGATAGATAATGTCACCTGATTTTATCTATATCTTGTTAAACTGGCAGGCCTACTTAGCAAAAAGTGATGTCATCGCGATTATCCATGGTTGACCACTGACCACAGTGTACATTTGACCTCATTATAACTATCTTATTGCGGCTTGTTAACCTAGGACATTGTGGAGTGGATTCACATATTAGACACAATTTCCTGGCATGGATGGGTTAGACTGAACAAAAAAAGAAAGTAGGCCACCAATAACTGGAAGCGATCAGGTAAAATAATCTCGTGTGTGTCAGCTTTTATCTTTCCTTCTGCCAGGACTTGTTCACTGTTGAAATGGAATATAGTATTTTTGTCGGTAACTCCATGGGACCTTGTCACCAATGATTGGATTTCAAAAGAAGTCTGGTATTGTCACTATGGAAGGATGTTATCCGAGCAATCAGCTTGGGTGAAACCTTGAGTTACGCATCCCTTTCTCCAGTAATTGTGTAGTATAGCCCAATTTAATTGCTTCGCTTTCTATGGAGTCGCCTACAGTACATGACAGTACATGCGCATTTAGGGTGGCTGGTTATACAGTTCTTAGGTTTTTATGGAAGTGCTAATCCCTCTCACTATCATAATGGAAATGCTAACTACTTTACTTTTACTAACACCACACACATTCACCTTAGTGGTTGCTCTGTTCAATTTCAAAAGTAGCGTTTGTCAGTTTTGTCTATTACTCCCTAATGTGGGATGGTCAACTATAACTATGCCCTCCCCCATTTTCCATAAAATTTGAGCAGCAAAAAAGGAAGTAAATATGACTGGTGTTGGGCTTTAACTTTAATTTTGAAAACGTAATATAACAAATGATCAGGATTCACTGCAACATGCAGGTCTCTTGCTACAGTATTTCACTTAGCTGCAGGGAATAAAGGAGGTATTTCTAGGGACAAGCCAAATGTAATAACTACTAACACTCACTGATATTTCCCTTAATCTCAAAAATGAGAAATGATGGATTCTTTCCTGAGGAAATAAATTGCACCTAGTAGATCTCTAGGACGGGGGGCGGGGAACAGCACGGTTTTTCACAGCAGTAAATGTCAGTGATCTCTGTAGTGTGTGAGCTGGTGCTGGTGGCTCTGCGAGACCGAAGCACTGTGCCCTGGGAAATGAACCGACAACTTCAGGGACTCTAATATGGGAGATTAGTTGAAAAACAGCGGTTCTGCTTTGGTGAATATACAAACTTACGGTGCCTTTTTGAGTAAAATAGCTGGGTCAAACTACAAACTACAAACTACAACAAAAAACAACAAATAAACAAAAACAAAACTTTGATACAGTACATAACTGAACCTTACTCTCCCTTCTGTGCTTGGATGGTTAGCACTAGCCTTGCTAATGTTCATCTTCTCCAGGATTACTGCTCATTGGATGATCTTTCACAGGTAATGGTCAATAAGAAAAATCTAAATACACACATTTCAAACTATTAAAAACTGACAAAATAAACCATGCAGGGAAAAGCAGAGCCAGATATTGAACCAGCACAGCAACATTATCAGTATTTCAAATCATTTTCATGTAAACCAACTGTATCATTGCGATCAAGTGGCACTGTTCTTTTCCTCCGCTCCTCATCAAATTATTGGCCGCAGTATAATTCCTTAGTGATGAAAAGATCAGTGAAGGCATGATCAAAGCCTGAATCAGACCATATCAGTCCTTCTCTGTATGAACCAGCCAGAGCCACCTGATTGGTTGCCATGGAAATTCTATTTAAGTTCAATCACGGTTCCTTTGGTTTGCCACTGGACAGAGAATGGACGAGACAGAGAGATTGAGGTGAGATGATCAAAAAACACCAAGATGGCATTGGTGTAAAGTAACAAAGTACAAATACTTATAAATAAATAATAAAATAAATACATTTTATAATAATATCATAATGGTTCATAATCTCACCAGATGTTTGAAGAACAACTCAATCATGAAGAGCACCTGATGTTGTGTAAGTAACTAGTTGCTTACAACACAGAATGTTTTACAATCTTTTTGTTCTCATCCTCACGAGAATAGCATTACCGCCCCGCGGTACACTTCACATGCAACCTCGCTAATGGAAAATAATGAAGAGAGATGTGTTAATTTTGCCTACAGGGAACAGATTAACAGGGGAGTCTGTCTCTGCATGTTTATGCATATAGGCCACAGAGATTATGACGTGTGCATCTGTGCGCATAGAGAATCGGTAAGGGTGCAAGCAAGGCCACGTTCCTTTTAAGTTCCCGGAGGACATAGATAGTAGGGACTGATTGAAAGTGTGCACACAAGTGTCTTTGCATGCATTCAATTACATTACTATGCTAATCAGGGAGAGAACGAGAGAAAGAGAGGGAGATTGAGATACTGTAGGAAGTTCTTATCTGACATGGCCCTTTAAGATAAAGTGCTAAAGTATGATGGTAAGAAGACAAATTCTGTCTTACAGTAGCTTGAAGCTTGATACATTAGCTCTACCGTTTAAAAAAACAAACAGATAAGGTGCAGCAGAGTTGTAGAAGCATTGCGAGTAGCTCAGTGTAAACCGTCTTTATGTGTGCGATTTGTCAAGTCTCATGTGGGTGAGTGCCCAACACGTTCAGATAAACACAATGTCTCACAAACAGAGGTTGAAGTTTGAGCTCCAAATCGATGCTCATCTTTTTGTTATTTCAAATGTATTTCTTTTGCTTTACCAGTGTTGGGGAGGCAGTAACCTTGAGCCACGCTGCCGGAATACCTAGCATAAAATGTAACATAACATGCCTTATGAAAACAAAATATAATATGTGTCTCTGTCCTTCCTCTGTCAGTCTGTAAATTTAACAACTTACAATTTAAGTCATTTTAAAAGTAGAGAAGTAACATTTAAGTAATCAGTGAATGAAGGTACAGACTTTTTCATTGAAAATATAGTAGTCTTATGCATACGTACAGCATATAGTTTTTCGATATGTATTTTTTGTTTTGCATGTATTTTCTGTCAGTGGTATTTATCTACTGTATACGCTTATGAGTGGATTGACTATATATTAATGTTTAGTTTTTAATGGTCCAGCAACTCTAGAGCAAACCAGGTACCATTCCCTAGGCTTATCATAGGCCTCATAGCTCTGTTAGAGTGGGTCCCTCTCCCTTCCAAGATACTCCAAAGCAAGAGAGAAGGTAAACAGAAAGAGACAACGCTAAAGTGGTTCAGCTAGCTTCACCCCCATAGTTGACATTACAGGGCTCCACAGCACAAGTTGTAAAGTATGTAAAAGTTGCCCTGTTGCCTTGGTGATCCGATTTTTTTACAGAGCTTATATAGTTGCTTTTATCTTTGAATAAATCACCACTTAATACTGTAAACCTTGTTTCTGCAGAGATTTGGAAAATTATTTGGAAAGAATTTAGTCAATTTAGAGTGCAGAAGTTCGATGTGATGTGTGGTTATTTTGGTTTGTATCATCGTCATACTGTACAGTTCTTTTGCCATGCTACGAATGCCACGCACATTGTTTTTATGTTTTAAAAGCCCTGTCGATTGGGACAAGCAACACTGGGGCAAGTGGGCTAGCAAGTGGGTGGTTGGAAGATCACACAAATGCCTGCTGGATGCTAATTTGCATTGCCCCAGTAAATTGAAGTTTGCCTCAACAACAACAAGTTTTCGATGTCATTTAGAGCACTGTAGGAGTGAAGGACAGCACTGTGGGCTGCTGGTACGAACACACGTACTGTAGATACATGCCATTCCCCCAAGACAGGGGAGACAGGGCCTCTGAATCACTATCTGCTAACTTAAGTTGGCAACTGGATGATGCTTATTTGCATTTCCTCATGCATCATTCAATAGCATCACGGCGCAAAACATTACGTTTATTTAGCAAATGCTAATTTATGTTAAGCAGCTGATTTGGGGAAACTTTGAGTAGCATAAAAGGCCCTAGCTGCCACATTTTTCTTGCAATATTTTCTTTTGTCTAGATTTGTGTGACAGTTCGTGTACTTATGTATGTAATATTCCCTCCTTGTTTCCATGTGTGTGCGTGTTTGTGTGTGTGTGTGTGAGAACTGGGGGTAGTCAGTCTTTATCTAACACAACCATATGGTGTCTATCTTCCTGCCATCATCATTACTGTGATTGTAAATGATGGGTCAATACATAATTACCAAGTAAATACTCTCAATAACACACGCCTGCTAACAGAAATAAGACACTGGTTACATTTTATCATTCCTATGATGGCAGAGTTATAAAATCAAGCATTTACATGTGTAGCTATAAGGCTTATTTCTTCATGTTATCGAGAGCCTGTGTTGTCATCAATAAGGACACCCCCCTTAGCACTTTAACGTTCTGTGGTGCCTAGCATAAATTCCCCTTTAATAACCCGCATTTGGGGAGTTATGATTACCCAGTGAGTGAAACTTTTATACCAAAACATCAAGACAGATTTTTATATTACAGTTATAAGTTATACACAGACCTCATCTGGGTGATTGATGTGATTCTCCTATTGGAGATATGAATGGTGAAGTTATGCTAGGCACCCGCAAGCTTAAAATGCTAAGGGAAGTGTGTACCAAGCCACGTTAGGCTTAAGCTCTCTATAGGGATACGGCAGTCAAATTTACAGTTACTCCCTATTTAAAGAAGTTAGATATCCCTTCAGGACATTTACAAATAAACTACAAACTAAACCTTCACATGGTTTGTGTTGCATCACTGATCTCTTCTCCAGGGGAGAAATTAAACATTTTGAGGGAAAACATTACCAGAAGCCCATCAAGAAATTCCACTACGATGCACAAAGCATTGCAGTGGGACTTTTTAATGGCAACAGCTATGCTTTATTGCTTGAATTATACTGTTGTATTCGATTTGGTTGTAATAAATCATTGACGTGACCCCTACATGTGCACAAGCATCTCAGTTTGAGGACAAAATAAAAACTTCCACAGCCGTTCACAAGCCATTAGCCGCCACTGCTGCTGCCGGTGCAGAAACAACACAGGTGTTCAAGCCAAAACATGACGGCTGTTTATTTGCCGCTTCTTGAGCCGAGGAAACGATATGCACAGCAGAGCGATACAGCCTTCTGTTTCCCAAACACGTGTCACTCTCTCTCTCTCTGTCTCCCTCTCTCTCTGTCCCCACAGCTTTGGAGTCTGAGCCCCACCCACCCAAATAGTGTTTTTGGATTGTCCTGCTCATAGCTGTGGCTGTAAGAGGAGGCTAATTGTGGACAAGACAGAAAAGGTCTTTGTGATAGTATTCCTGGAAGGCAGTGTGCTTAACAGGCTTTAGACTCGTCAGATAAGGTGATCTATAGCCCATTGTTGCAACACTTCTCATTACTGTCCGGATGGAGACAACAGGCTTGTTTTCACCATGGGAGAAATGCTTTGTGTTTAGGCAAGGATAGCGAGGTCAGGCTTAGACTAAAGCTGCTCTCACTACCTTCCCCTCCCTCCCTCCCTCATTCCTTCTCGGCCCTTGAGAAAGAGAGAGTTGACCCTACATGTCCATGTGTATGAACACACACACGCTTGGGAGGGCAAAAATTGACAATGAGACAGATTCAACTATATTCTGAGTATTAAAAATATAATACTGTATGTGTGTGTTTGTGTGCGTGTGTTTACAGAAGCATGGCAGCAGGCCAAGGTTTCCCAGCTGACTGAATTGTTGGCCATTGACTGTGTTGCCATAGAATGTAGCACAAAACCTCCTGAGCAGCTCTGTAATGTTTATAATATAACTACTGCATAGGCAGGGTTATAGGAAAGGTTTTGCTTTTTTTTTTAATTCAGTGTAGTTGTGTTTATTTTCAGAAAAGCTGACTGTGACAGAGTTTTTGAAGGACACTTCAAATATTTATGACCTGCCAAGTGACAGCACATGCGTTTGTTTTATGAACCTCACACTCACATACACACACCTGGGAGCTGGCCTGAAACGGCTGCACTGAAACAGTTGGGAGTGCCTTGCTCAAAGGCGTGTTGGTACACTAGTAATAATGGAAGGGTGACTACAGCAAGTGACTAGTCCCTTATATCAGCTGTCCCCATGGGTTTTACACACGATACCATACCGTGTATCGTGCTACATTTACTGTACATACTGTACAAACACATACTGTAAGAGTCTCAGGCAGTTTAGTACCAAGTTTAGCATCCATATCCAAATAGCATATCCCTATTTCGCTGTACTGTCCCCCTGAAGCGATACCCTGAAGGGCAATGTTTCTCTGGGCATCAGACAAGTGCTTACGGACACTAAAATAATGCTGAGGGTATATAGTGGGGTGGCTTTAAACAAGCGTGAAGCACAGGGATCTAACGAGGCTGGGCAGACCCAGGGTAAGCTGTGCGCAAGATGTCGTGCACACCGCGCACACAGCAGACTGATTTGAGACCGGCTGCTGCTGGCGCTGATCGTAAACAAACAAGTGAACATGGACAGTCAGCGGATCTGAAACCTGCAGAGAGACGGATGAGCAGCCGTCCTTCCTCCCAAGAGCCATCCTTCCACCTTTTTAACGTGCGCGTGTATGCCCGTGCATGGAGAACAGGGGGGGGGGGGGGGTTCGAGTCTGGACCAGAGCTGAAAAGGGTCTTTCTTAACATTCAGCCCCACAATAACCAACCTTTTTCGGCCACTCTCTGTCACTGCAAGCTTTGTGCACCCGTGGGGGTGCGTTCATAAAT
>JAOEHI010000006.1:13718-36833 GCA_025447815.1 Percopsis transmontana
TAATAAAACCTACAATTACAATAGGTGTCAGCACCTTCGGTGCTTGACCCCTAATAATAATAAAACCTACAATTACAATAGGTGTCAGCACCTTCGGTGCTTGACCCCTAATAATAATAATAATAAAACCTACAATTACAATAGGTGTCAGCACCTTCGGTGCTTGACCCCTAATAAAACCTACAATTACAATAGGTGTCAGCACCTTCGGTGCTTGACCCCCAATAATCCTTTCAAAAACAATAGGGTTCCTACAGCTTCGCTGCACGGACCCCTAATGATGAACAATGCAAATAAACTTCTACTAGACACAAAAAGAGAGCATTAACGGTCCAGTGTGGAATTTCTAGTGACATATAGTAGTGACGGTTGCGAATTGCAGTCAGTCACTCACGGCCTACCCCTTCCTTTGCAAACACGAAGGAGAAGCTACGGTTGTCGACGTAGGATAAAAGATGTCGACGTCTGAGACAGCAGAGAGTCAAGCAATGAGGTTTCTTTATATAGAGATATTAACAAATTATAAGTTACATGAAACAATCCAACTACATATTTTACACCACTGACCAGGGAAAAGTCACTTCTCTCTGTGTCTATGGCTAGCTTCTAGCTAATGCTAACATTATCAAACAACAGTTTTCATTTGCATTGCTAAAGTTGGAATACCTTACCTGTCCAGCAAAAAACAGGCAACTTCAGCGTCGCTTTGAAAACATTTATCCCTCATTAGAGCTTTCCATCTGGGAAAAGCCACACCGATGTTTACCAGTGATTTCTGCCTGTGTGGCTCCCGTATTAATCTGGCTTCATCATGCTTTCACTTTTTCGAAGCAGATTCACCCTCTGATGGCTCTTGTGCTAAATAATAGCTGTGGTCCTCCATTTGTCCAAAATTCCACTTCTAATGAAGGAGAGGACTTCTACTACTACCTAGTAGTTAGAAACATACAACTTCTTCTGCTGCTTTTTTTTCTACTGCTTCCCTTTCAAGGTAGTGACGAAATGCGCTCTGTAGAGCCGTTTCTCCGCTTTGGGCTAATGTAGGAACATGACAACGCAACAGGGCGACGTCCATAGAGGGGGTTCCCGTGGTTATGTAGAAAGAAATGGCTGATTCAAAGGTAATGAAAATATAATGGATTATTATATAAGGTCTTTATACACCACTGAAAACATAGTTATGGATCTTATATTGCATTTCTGTCAATAGATCCTCAGAAATATTACACACTGGACCTTTAACTAAACAATAACAAACTGGGGCTAAGCAACAGTCAATGCCTGAGGCATGAGGAATGCTGGGAAATCCTGCTAATCCACCCCAACAGGCTACAGTATATATACTCAGTTTTTATACTGAAAGTATGGAAGAAATTAACATCGTACTTATAGTTTACTAGTTATTATTTTTGAACTTCAAAATACACTACTAGGTTTCTAATTAGGTATTTATTTGTATACTTGAAATGTAGCTTTAACTGTAGGCTACTTTAAGTAGACTTGAAATTAACTCTACACATGTACACAAGACATACTCAGGATTAATAACCAGAGACCAGATTCTGGAGAGTCAACAGCTTGCGTGATAGATAGCTCATAGGACAACAGGTTCAAGCACATGTTAACACTGGTCGAAGTAAGCAAGTCTCAGTTTAATCTGTGAAGAGAGGACTTCGAGATGCAAGTTTTGACAGGTTGAGTGGCAGTAAGAAAGCCATTGCCAAAATGGCAAAATTTGAAAAAGAGTCTTGCCTGGTTAATGAAGCACCAGCAGTGGACTACTGAGGGCTGGAAGAATCAAAATGAAATCTTCGGTTCATTACGCAGGTTCATCATGCAGGTTTTTGTACGCCATCAAGTAGGGGAAAGGATGATTCCTCTGTATTTAACACCTACTGTCAAACATGGAGGAGGAAGCTTGATGGTCTGGGGCTCTAGCTTGATCCAGAGTCGGCAACTTTCCAGCATTTTGCAGTGCCAGGCAATAGCCTCTGTTATACTCCTATAGTTTGTCAGGGGTTCATCCTACAGCAAGATAATGACACAAAACAACCTTCAGGCTATGTCAGAAATACCTTAGAAGAAAATTACAAAACAGTAGGCTTCAAATCATGAAAATCTGTAAAAATAAAGGTGTTCTAAAACTTTTGCCCTGTAGTGTATATAAAAGTAGACTAAAAGTAGACTAAAAGTATACTATTTACATTTACAGCATTTAGCTGACGCTTTTATCCAAAGCGACTTACAATTAGTACATTTGTCAACAGTTGAACTGGTTAACCACCAGCACATAAGCACATAACATTCTTCCAGAAAAAGCACAGCGTCATGTAACAATAGCTGCTTTACCTATACATTTGTAGAACATTACTCGAAAGTTATCATTCGCTCCTCAAACAGTTAATAATTGCAATAATGGAAAGTATTCATTCACTCTTTAGACAGTCAATTGCTAACGGCAAAGTGCTTAATATTCTAAGAGCTGATCTAAGAGTAGAAAGAAGGAATTATTTTTATTTTATATAAAGGGAGGAAATAAGGATTAATAGAGTGGGATTAGTGCTATGAGGTAGAAAGATCGGTGACCGAGGTACCGAGATGGACCTTGAAGAGGTGGGTTTTAAGTCTCTTGCGGAAGATCGGTAGTGACTGCTGTTCTGATCGCTGCAGGAAGCTCATTCCACCATTACGGCGCCAGGACAGAGAAGAGTCTGGACTGGGCTGCCCGACTCTTACGCGCAGCTCGTAGCGACGGAGGTGCCAGCCTACCAGCCGAGGTGGTAGATTGACCGGTAACCCGGCAAGTAGAGAGTTGCAGTAGTCTAGACGTGAGATTACTACAGCTTGGACTAGGAGCTGTGCCGCTTCATTTGTGAGGAACAGCCTTATCCTTCTGATATTGTAGAGGGAAAATCTGCATACTATCTTATCTTTAGTTTAAAAGAAGCATACTACTAGCACACTTAAATAGCCTACAATTCTTTTTTGTAAGGTCCCCGACTACATACCTCCACATACAAACATCATGCAACCTTGAAAACATTTACCACATTCCATACTTAGCTATTAATCTTCACCAGCATACCATCCATTCATTTAGAGATATTTAAACATTTCCAAACATTTTTGTTTTACCATAAGCAATGACTGGGAGGCTAACAGTAAAGCTAAGCTAGCTGAAAGATACACACAACACCCATGACCTTCTAAATTTCATGCCAGAAAAATCAGTAGGTGGGTAGTCTAGTGGTTAGAGTAACTGCCTCCCAACCAAGACGTTGTAAGGTTGATCCCAAATGGTAACCACCCCTATAGAACAATATACAGTATAGGGGTCCTTACAATGTTGAGACCAAACATACACCCGTGAGTTAAAGAACTATATTAAAAAGTCACTGTAAATGTATTTACAGTATAAAACTCATCAGTTTTATCTGTCACGTTCCCGCCTGTTCCCTGGTCTTGTCTCTTGTCTTCACCTGAGTCTGTTTCCCAGTTTCTGTGTTCTTCCCGACCCCTCCCCTTGCTTCGCCCTGTCTCCATTTATGGTCCTTCTTCTTGTTGTCCATTCACCGCCCTCACCTGTGTCCCGTTCTCCCCAATCAGCCCTTGTGTATTTAGTCTCTTTTCTCCCCTGTCTCAGTGTGGGTTCGTTGTCCATGTCAGCGGCTTCCTTGTGCACTTTCCTGGACTTACTGAAGCCGTTAGTTTTAATTGTTAGGACTGTTACCTAACTTTTTCCTATGTTCCCCCTGTTTTAGCATTTTTGAGTTCTGTTTTGAGTTCCTAACCCTACTGCCTGCCTGCCTGCCTGTGTGTGTCTGCACCTGGGTCACTAATACCACTAGCCCTGACATTATCTTTCAAATAATAAAAAATAAACATTTGCAAATATATTTTAAGTCTTTATGTGAAACAAAAAACAAATGTTATGGTTATTCACAGCTACAGGTTTTACACGTTGTGTGATTTTATTAATATTTTCATGTTTCATGTCAAATCTGTGGAAAAGAGGTAAAATTCCATTAAATTACAGATATTTCTTACAGTGTAGCAATACAATACATTTGCAAGGAACGGACTTAGAATTATATTATAAATGTATTTGCATCATCATGAAATAAGCCTTTGTAATTATATATAAGAATACACATTTCACATTGTTTTACAAATATAATACATTATTCTTTTATGTAGTAAATAAATATGCATGCGTTCTATAACACTTCAAAAAGGTATAGAGCAGAGGTGGCACTGCCAGTGGAGGATAGTGAGAATGAGGTGTAATTTAGTGATGATGAGGATGATGACATTGTAGCAACCCTGCATGATGACAGCGAGGATGGAGCAAAAGAGGAATAACAATTAGGTCATTTAGCAGATGCTTTTATCCAAAGTGACTTACAATTACATGGAGCCGATAGGGGTTAGGCAGCTTGCTCAAGGCTCAAGGATGCTTACAGGTAGGCCGATTCTGGGGCTTGAACCCACAACCTTCCGGCTCAGAGTACAACACCTAGGCTGCTAGACTATCCTTCCCAGGATGAAGACAGATGATAGGTCATACACAACTGGTAAGCAATTGAAACTGGCAAACAGGCAAAACACAAAAAAACTTGGAGGTATTGCGAGGGTTACAGAGCCACAGGGAGAAATTGAGTGAGGATGGTAAAGATGGAGGTACCACTGTCACGGTTGAGGTGCGCGAGTGCAGGTGCAAAAGAACGTGAATCCAAACTGTGATATGTTTCCAAACAGCGATGAGCGTTTCATGCGAAAAACACGTAGACAATAGGCCACAACGTGGTGAAGCCAAAAAATAACCAACAACTCCTCATCTCCTACTCCCTGATTATATAGCAGGGAAGTGAGGAGATGAGGAGATGCGGAACAGGTGCGTGAAACTCCAGGTGCGCTTGGTGAGTGGACGGCCGCAGGCCGGTGGTTAATACGCCGGCGAGCTAGAGCGGGAGGGGCGGGGCACTCCTGTTGTTACAACCACCTTCCTTTCCTACATGAAACATCAATTGTTTTATTTTTCCCATTATGGTACAATATTACCTCGAGGCAACAAACTTCCCGTTTTAATAGAAAAATCATCGCAAACTAATTTTTTACTTTATTAATGTGCACCATAGAGGGTTAATATGGTCCATCTGAGATAACAAATTAGGTGACACACAGGCCCAAACAACTTTATTAAATCCATTATCATGGGGAAGATCAGAGAATACACAAATTAAATTATCTAAAAAGTTGTTGACATTCATAAATCCGGCAATGGCTATAAAATACCCATTACACTTTTTCCAAGGATCAGAGACCTCCCTCTGCTGGCAAAAGGTTTAATGGAGGTTTAATTAAAAAAAACACTAACATTCTTGGATGAAGTTGCACATACTACTAACATGGAATGTGACTCTGAAAAGATGTTCTCAATATTAATCAGTAATACAAATCCATGTGTCAGAACTGTATTTGGTTTTAGTACTAACTTGCTGTACTCTTATTACAAATGTGATAAAACCAAAAAGTGCACAAAAAAATGTTAGCAATGGGAATAGGTAATTTTAACAGCAAAAATAGTCCGCAGTTCCCTAACCCCATTTGATTAAACCAGTCACCCTCCTCTCGCCAAAATAACATCAGCCAATCACATCCCTTGATGGAGACGCTCAATGGAGAGAAAACAAGTAATTTGTTTCCTTTAAGTTTGCTGTTGTGGACATGTAAATGTCCCGTCCAAGAAATATATAATTATTAAAATTAAGCTTTATGTGTGGTCTAGTTAAACAGGTATATCATGTTAATAATGTGAGCCAGTTGCATGACGTGTTGAATAATGAAAATACAGTGTAGCATGCTAACCGGTAAGAATGGAACCTCTTCGATGGCGGTACCGGACAACCATAAGTCTGTAAAATCCAATGGTATGCAGAGTTTCATCTTTCAAAAACCAATGAAGTTATGAATTTCGTCTTTGCCAGTCCAATAAAATGGAGAGGTCCATTTTTCATTGTCTATCTTTCAGCACATTCCGTCCAATCAAGTCAGCTCCGCTCCGCGGACTTAAGGCCCGTTCAGACAGAATGTGGCATGTGCTGCACTCAACTCTGGGTTGAGCACAGACTTCTACGAAGTGTCCGGGGAAGTCGCAGACGACAGCAAAAAATATGTGGGGTTTTCAAAACTTCTAGTGGGAGTACGTAATTTTGTTGTTCCCAGCAACGAAGATGCATCTGTTTGTCTAAGCTATGTTTATCATATTGGCTTACACATATTACCTACCTACAAGCTATGTGTTTCTCAAAACACACCTGATACGCCTACTGTTTCCAAGCCAGGGCTTTCCTCCCTCCTTCCTTGTATTAAATTATTCAGGGAATTCAGACACACAACAATAATAACTTCTCTTCTTCTACATTTTCCCTTCCGTGTCTGGCCTCGTTTCTATTGGCCGCGGCGGTATTCATCACAGAGCTCGCTGGACGATGAGAGCAGGTTCACAATGAGCACGTGACAGATGTGAAAGAGTCTAGAGACTCCGTGGTGAATGGGGTCTCCAGATGAGAGCTGCCTGCTCTCATCTGTAAAGAGAACAGGGCGCCAATAGCAGACCTGCCAATTTTTGTGTTCTTTTGCGAATGGCAATCGAGCTGCGCGGTGGGCTGTAAGCACAAGTCCCACTAGAGGAGGTCAGGCCCTCATGCCACCCTCATAGAATCTGTTTCTGACAGTTTGGTCAGAAACATGCACACCAGTAGCCCGTTGGAGGTAATTTTGTAAGGGCACTGGCAGTGCTGGGATGATGCCCTTTTTATGGCCCTGTCCAGCTCTCCACGGCCTGTCTCCTGGTATCTCCTCCATGCTCTTGAGACTGTATTGGGAGACACAGCAAACCTCCTTGCGACAGCACGTATGGATGTGCCATCCTGGAGGAGATGGACTGCCTGTGCAACCTGTGTAAATAAGATAATGTCAGAGAAAGCACAATGTCCATCGTTGCCTTGAAATTATATATTTCCTTTAAAAATGGTAGCCTATAACTAGCCAATGACCGACGCAGCTCACGGCAGTGTTTTGGAGATAAAAGCCACCCAACTCTGCAAGTGTTTGTAGCATTCATTATCAATATGGATCTGGATGCGGCAGAAGCATTAACATCTGTAGCCTGGAAAGATTAATTGCTACAGAAATAATTGAAGAGAATCGATCACCAAAATTCCTGCTAAAGGCTGTGCTCTCAGATTTTTTCGGTAACTGTTATCGTGTTTATTTATTATTTCAAGACATATGGATCACTGCTTGTTTGCCTAATTAATTTGCCATAGACATCTAGCAGTTTGTTAACGTTTAGTGGATAATATTTAATTATATCTTTAAATACCTAATTTGTATTTATTTTATTTAACTGTGGGTTATATGGTAATTTCATATTATTAAGTAAACTTGTTTGAGGTGTCAACAAATAAGACCCCCGCATGGCATATGCTTGCATATGCTGCTGTCTTTTAAGATACTGTAGGTTATGTGAGGAAGATCCACAATCTGCCTCACGTTAAGTCTGTGGTGATATGCAGCCATACACAATTTCTTTAAATGTGTAATTGTTGGTTACACTTTAGTATTTATGTTTAATTGTTCATTCAATAAGCATTCTAAGTATCTAGTTAATTCAGTACATTTGTTATCATTTATGACTGCTAATGAATGTGCATGTCTCTCTCCTTCTCTGAGGTGCATTCTGGTTGAGGGGAGGGGCAACTATGAGTTCTGGCTCTGTGTCTCCAGGAGTGTACCAAAGGGACTGAATGGAAGGGGGTGTTAGTGGGGTTGTTTTTTGTTTTGTTTTAGAATATTATTTATTGTGTTAAATGGTAATTATGACTTCATAATAAATAATATATTTAGAATACATGGATTATATTGAATAGATAGATAGAGATAGATTTATGTGTGTATACATGATTGAATTATGGATGCGTGTAAGCACCCTTATCTGAACTGGTTTCACCTGTTTGGTACTTTAGTGAAGTGTTAGACAGACAAAGGCTGGGGAACATGCTGTCGGTGTGTGCAGTGTCACTGTTACGGTGTGTGTCCGGTGTACTGCTGTCTGTTCACTGCAGGTCTTGGGAGGTTGGTGTACACACCTGATCCCCATTAGCAATCAGCGGTGGGGAGATACAAAAGGAGCAGAGAGCAGGGAGTGCGGCAGAGGAGAGCGTGGCAACTGGGAGTTTGCAGCCAGACGGCGTACTGAACAGGGACATACTAAGGGGTGTCCGTGGAGTCCTGTAGCGCGTGTGCGTGTTTGTGTGAGTGTGTGTGACACCAGAGTTTGGCTCTGGGGGTTTGACCTGAACCAGGTTCTCTGGTTCAGTTGCCGTGCCTGAGATTCTCCTTGTGGTTACGGAAATCGTTAATAAACGTTCGACTGACACGCAAGAATGTCTCCTAGGTTTCCTTAAACCGACAATTAATAATTAAGTATTTGTCACTAACCTCCTCCTCCCCTGGACTCTCCACTGGAGGTTCGTAACAATTTGGGGGCTCATCCGGGATTTTAGATTTGTTGTTTTCGTATTGGTGTTGTGGAAACCGTTGCCAGGGATGGTTTCGTGTGGGTTGCACAGCCCAGTCTTCCCAAGGTTAAGCTTTTCCCCAGCTAGTTAGAAGTGTCCAGCTAGGCTGCCTGGCAGTTTTTCCATCGGAGACTTGTTTGTTGTTTTTTTTATTATTTTCGGGGCGAATCCTGGGTAGGGAGCGAGTTCCCTGTTGGGGGTAGGCTTTCGGGGCTCCGGCCGCCGAAGTTTAGCCTTTAAGGTCGCCTCGAACCTGGCAAGCCCCAGAAGACAGGTAGGCTAAGATTGGTTAGGCAGGCCCTGGGTAAGGGGTGTGTTTATTTTTATTTATTTTTTGTTGAGGAAGCTGGTGTGTAGCCTACGCGTTTTTGTTGTTGTGGCTGTTTGACGGCGGCGTGTTTCCGCAAATGACAGCGACAACTTAATAAGTAGCCTACGGGCACCTGTTCTCTTTGACGCTGCCGTGCATTGATGTTAGTGTTTCCATTGGTGTTGTAAAAGTAGCTATGGCTGTGTTTAGTTTAGAGGAGTTTGTGGCCAATCCTACGTTAGAGCAGCTGGATGGCTGTAGAAAAGTCGATCTGTTTGCTATTGCTAAACAATACGGGTTTTCCGTGTCTAGTGTGCTTGTCAAAGCAGAGTTGCGAACTGCTGTGACTGACGGGTTGGTACATAGCGGTGTTTTGTGTTTAGTGGATAGACCCGCTGTAGTGGCAATAAAGCAACCGGGTGTTGTGGGGAAGGAAGTTGTCACGCCACCTGAAGCAATATTGAGAGACACCGGGGGCTCACGCTCATTTATCCTTGCTAGTGTGCTACCATTGAACCCTCAGTCTGCCTGTGAGGTGAGCACGGTGGTTCGAGGTATCGGTATGAGCTTTGTGCCTGCTCCGTTACATACCATTCACTTGCAGTCCAAGCTAGCAACTGGTTTTTTCCTAGTAGCCATTCGAGCGGAGTTTCCTATTGATGGTGTAGATTTTATCATGGGCAACGACCTTGCTGGTGGAAAGGTTTATCCGGACCCAGAGATGGTCGAAACTCCTATTCCTGAAGCTGAAACTGATGAGCTGGTTGAGAAGCACCCCGAAGTTTTTCAGTTAGTGTATTGACTAGGGCACAGGCTCGTAAGCAGACCGAAGGGGTGGATCTCTCAGAGACACTCTTCTCCTCTGTATTTAGTGAAGATCAGTTGCCCTCTAGTGGTGAGGTAGAGAAGTACCATTGTCTTATTTTTTCTTAGAAATTGTATGCAGGAAGATAGCCTGCAGTGATGCCACTCAACACATCCTCAAGATCCTGGTCGTCCATGGTGCTGATGGAGAGGATCCAGTGGATGTATCCATCCTTCTTGAAGACAAGGAGATGTTGCCAGGATGCGGCAGTACTGCTAAAGCTTGCATGCTACTTATGGGGCTGATTTATGCCCTCAACCCTGCATACCCCCCCCCCCTCCCCAACACTGCGCTGGGGTGTGTTTTGGGGTGTTTCAAAAACTTTTCCTAGAACTGGATGGGATTAAGCTGTCCCCAAAAGTACAAGCTTTAAAGTGGAAGTTTCTGTCTTGTCAGTGCTAGGGATTCCATCCATTCCAAAGTGTCTGTTTGAATGTTGCAATTGCACTGTTTCAGAGGGCTGTAAGATTTAATTTGAATATTTGAAAAGCACCATTCCAGATCAGTGTTGGATGCAGTGGACTATGTCTTTAAGAGAAAGGTAATATTGACTGAAACAAATCTTTGCAATATTACAGTATAATACTTAAGAACATTCGGTAGGGGTGGCAGTGAGGTGATATGGGGAACCAAACAGTTAAGATGGACTGATTTTTAATATTGCAAACTGTAAACATTTTGCTATTTAGAATTTTGGTCAAAAATATTATACTGCAGTTAATCTAAACTGTCGTCAACAGACTATCGTTAACGAAGTTGTTATGACATACGCAGCCGCAAGCTGCTATTCCTTGCGCGCGCTTGGACTCTGCTTTCTACCTAAAGCAAAACATTGATCATTGTATTACTGCAGATTTACATGAATCCTGTATACCCATACGTCATGCAGATCAAAATGTATTTCCTGTCCTTGTAAAAAACAAACCAAATAGTTAATATTTCAGTACCGGTACACTCAAAATGCATTTTCTAAATTAACTTTAGTATTCCCGGGGACTAATTATATTAGATACCCCGTGCTCAAGCAACACTGCACACGTTTACTGGTAGCAGGGTAGGCCTACCGGTATCGGCCGCCAATACACCTCCCGCTTTTCCATCACCAATTCCAAGCATTCAAAAGAGGACAGCTGTATCTCAAGCAACACTCCTCTATGAATAGTATTCGTCGTTATCTGGCTAACAGTATTCCTCGCGTGGAGATAATTTTAGTAATGCCCTATACTGTGAGAGACAAACACAGTATTACTTTCAATTAGTCTATCAAATAGCAAACCCAAATCGTCTGACCTTATCTGGACATTCTTAATCAACATAGGCTTGGCAATGCATCTTCTCATTATGGTATGTCCACAGTCATTGTGTCAAATTATACAAGTCAGTTTACACAGGGAAACCAACGGTGGAACAAAGTTTAGGGTAGCTTTTAATGCAATGATGTGGTACTAATGTTTTTCTATTCATGTGCCTGAATCGCTAGTGTGGTGCATAGCAAGCTTCTTCATTGCATTTGCATGAGCAGGCATTCTTCATTGCTGGTCGGCATTAACATAGCAAGCTTTCTTCGTTGCATTCGAGTTAACCCTTTCTCTGCACTCCTTGGTAAGATTCAAAACACACATTCTAATATCTGTCTAGTAGAAACCATTAGGGCTTTCTCAACCTTAAAAAAAAATAAAATAAAACGATTTGCAGTCAGTTCTGGAATTACCAGTCACTTTGTGACATTCCTGGGGAATCAAAAGAATGTCAATCTTCGTTTCCCAAACTGCATCAGTCCTGTTTTGTCTCATTCCTGTGTTTGCCAGGAATTCTGTTTATTTGTCAATGTAAACAAAACATTTTTCAGGAGATGTGGGGCTTTACCTTTTCAGATGTTGTCTGGTGCAACATGGTGACAACATGTTGACATCAGCTCTCTCCTGCTGGCTCTCTGTGTCAAGGCCTTCCTGTGACTGTGGCTCTGTTCCTCAGGTGACGACCTTGGTGACGTGGTCTTACTTCCCTGTGCTTGTCACGTGGTGTCCATGTTTGCCTTTTCATCTTGGAAACCTTAGCTGTGATCTAGTGCTCTGTGAGAGCCTGTCCTTTGGTTTCTCTTGCTCTCATTGTCTTTTAGGAATGTAGTTACCTATTGCAACCTCAGTTCTGCAACGGTGTTTTGGGGTGCCGTTGGAAATAGCAGGTAATTTAGCAGACCCTACTATCCGAAGCGACATTACAATTACAAGGAGTACATTGCAATTACAAGGAGTACAGTGCAATTACAAGGAGCAGATACAGATACTTGGGGTCAAGCATCACAAGTAGACCAGAAATCCAGGGCTCAAACTCATGACCTTATGGCTGGGAGTTGAACCCGACTACTGGGCTATCCTTTTCTTTCTCATGTACAATTACAAATGTCACTTTCAGCTGGTTTTACCCCGTCAATTGTGTTCTCCAACACAGCAGTCTGTCATATTTACTAAGGGTTTCAGGCTTTGTTGCTTACTTGTCATATGGCTTTTCAGTCCATCTCCTTTGGCATCTGTCGCCTCAAGATGTCCTCATGTAGCAATGCGCCGTAGGTCTGCCATGGTGTGTTGTAATATGAGATGCCTCACCTCTGCCTTATTGGGGATGGGGGGGGTGTCTTTCTCCTTCAGCTTTCCCATGGCTTGTTGACACCTCTGAGCTGATTTTCTTTGGAACTATCAATGCCGTCTCCTCTGGTTCATCCTTCTTTGTGTCTGTTTTTCGGGGAAAAACTGTAAACTTCTCACCTTTGGTTCCTCTCCTTCATTTGTTCACTCCTTACTTCCATGTTTCTCCTCCGTTGGTGAGGGCGGGGCTGTGAAAACATGGGATTTTCTGGGAGAGAGACAGCCTCCAGCTTCTTCAGAGAGGGGGGAGATGGAGAGGAAAAGATTTTGTGTATGAATTTGCCCGTACTGAATCTAACTCTAGATCCTTTTAAATCTTACCGTTGAGTTGGTTAGTAAGATATTTGAAATGGAATGGTTTTCAAAATGTGTGCCCTCTGGCCTTATGAAAACAACGTCCCTACTCTGTCCTAAATCGTCTGAATGTGTCTTGTACATTTAAAGTCATTGTGGAATCACAGCTCATCTACTTTTTGTTGCACGTAATGCCATTACTCAACAAAACAGCCTATCTTTATAGGCCAGTTCATCGTCCAGTCAGACATATTACAAAAGATATTACAAAAGAATCTATCAAATAGGAGCGACCTCCTCAAGAATTCTATCTAACCTTAAATCCCCACACACCAAACACAGTGTCTCTGTTTATATTGGCCCATGCCCGACCATAATTAAATCCACTTATCTAGTTGGATTCTAGTTCTTAATTCCTAAACACACAAAAACTTGTTTCATATATCACCTTGTCTGGGTCTCAGGCCCGGCACACTTTTATAAATTATTATTTATTAATTCTGTACTAAAATATCAATTCTAGGTTCTCTACCAAATTCAAGAAACCTTTGGGATTGCATACTCTGCTACTCTGCCTGCCCTTGTCAACTCTTTTAGGCATCTCTAGCCGGACAGCTTACTGTCCGCAAGGTTCCGTAACCCCTAGGGTTCCCCACGTCTGGGTCCAAGACTTCACAACACGGCAGACATCAGATTTGCAATCCCAGCAGTCAAAAACCACATCCTCCTCAAAAGATGCAGATATAAAAACAGCTGTTGCCAAACTGGCAAATTATCCTCACTCGTATTCTTAACAATCATGAGTGTAGAGTTGTGGAAATACATATTTTCTGGTTTATTATTTTATAGCAGCTAGCTTGAAGTGTTTAGTAATATCGATTGTTTGTAATCAATAAAGAACAAATATGTATTTCTTAATTGTGTTTAGTGAAAAGAATTCTGTTATGGGTTAGAGTCTGGTTGGGCCTAGGACAGCAAATGAAAACGGTTTGTGAGTCTGTGTTAAAACAGGATAGGTAATTGCAGGAGACCCCCACAGCAGTGTCGGGTTTCAAGAGATAACCCGGAGAGGAATGCCATCACATGAGATCACATGCGATCACGCTGCCGGGGTCAGCTGCAAGGGAGTGGAGAATCTCAGCCAATAAGAGGCTGCTAACACCTTTGCACAGATAAAGCAACTCCTTATATAGAAAATATAGGTTGACCAGTTTCCACCCCCTCCTGAGACTCAGACTGGACAGGGGAAAGATAAACAGAAACAACAGCAGCCCTCCTTATCCCACAAACATGCTGGGGGCACCATGTTTTCCGACCCGCTTGGTGTTTTCTGTCCCTAGATTCTGCCTCCTCTCTCCAGAGCATTGAGTTGTGACGCACGAACTAGAAGGGAACAGCTACAACCCTAATCTAGCAGTCTAGCCTAAACACAAAATGTCAGGCCGACCCACTAACAACATGATGTTAAACATGATGACTTAAAACAGACTCCGTCTTTTTCTTCTGCAACTTTATTCTGTCAGTTCAGTTGGAATTCTTTTGTTTTACACAAAGCAACACCACATTTGTCAACCTCAGCGAACCAGCCTACGTTAACTTCACTCGGCTCTAAAACTCCTCAGCTACAGCGCTGGCTCTAAAAACTCCTTAGCTACAGCGCTGGCTCGATGACGTCATCGTCTCTGCACTTTCAACTTTCACCTTTTAGCAACAAATCAGAATATCCAGAATATTTATCAAATCAAATTACAGTGAATTCTAATCATATCCCTATTCTAGGAGAACACAAAACAATTCTAGGTCGCAACACCCTCCCCCACAAAAAAAAAAAATGTATAAACATTTTCTTTCACATCCTCACAACACTAGTGTCAACAATGTCCACAACGGAACACATTGTGGAAAGTACGTATTTTCACACACATCATACATTACAGAGTAGTTATAACATATTATCTCTCAGTATTTTCACATTTTTCACATTATTTTCACAAAGGGACAAGGAAAATACCATATACACCCAAACTTGTGTCTACATATTCCAAAACCATGCATTTAGTAATCTATAGTGTACACACAACTATCGTTCCTGTAACTACTGTTTGTATATTACACTACTGTCTTAACGCCAATATACTAGGATAATATCCCATTTCTGTACTTATTACTTAAATAACTGTCCAGACTACCTGTGTTGTATTAGTATGTGTTAACTACTACCATGAACTGGAACTTAAAGGATGAACATTGAATGTACACTAACAAATAAGATTATCTCTGTGTGTCTTTTAAATTTATCTATGATAATAAGGATACACAAATGATGATCTGGTAGAGAAGTCACAGGCAGTTCCGGGGGACGTCTTCACACCAACATGGCAGGTCTTCAGCTGTAGAAAGGTTGGCTGGCCTAGTTGGTCATAGGTGTAGACACGCCTGGGCTGCCTAGTTCTCCTCGGCCTGTTTCTCCACATCTCGGTATCGCTCTGCTCATCCTCGGATTCAACAGCCGGATCATCAATCTCCCTCTCCATGCCATGTCTCTCCTCCATAGGCTCCTCTTCAAGCTGCAACTCAGGTACTGGAACTGTCTGCGTCTGTTCGGTAAGTATCATGTCTCGCTGTATGATCCCTTCTTGTTGTCCCTTTTGCTTTTCCTCTGTTTTTCTCTTCAAGGTTGGGTTCATGACCTTCTGGTTCTTCAACCAGATAATGGCATGGTGCGAGTAGGTTACGATGTAACACACGTCTTCTACCTCTTCCTTGCAATGGTTCAATCACGTATACTGGACTAGCAGGGCCTTTTCTTCCCTTTACAACATGAATCATGTCTTCCCAGTGGCTACGCAGCTTTCCAGTACCGCCTCTGGGCGTGAGGTTCCTCACCAGGACATGATCACCTGGCTCCAGAACAGAACTCCACGTGCGCTGATTGTAGTTTTTCTGTCCTCTCCTTGCACTTTTCTTCATGTTTTGCATCGCAATAGCATAGGCTTCTTGCATGACTTCCTTCCACTTTTCTGCATAGCCAGTCTGTGAGTGGTTACTTTCTCCTCCCTTCTTGGGGAACATTAAGTCGACTGGTAAAGTTGGTTCACGACCAAAAAGAAGGAAGAATGGAGAGAATCCTGTCGCTTCGTGCACAGTTGAGTTATAGGCATGGACCACTTTGTTTAGGTGTTCTTTCCACCTCGACTTCTGAGACTCTTCCAGCGTGCGCAACATACCCAGCAGCATTCTGTTGAAGCGCTCTGCAGGATTAGCTTGAGAGTGATATGGGGAGGTGCGTGAATGGCGAATACCGCAGTAGTCTTGTAGCTTGCGAAAGAGGGTATTTTCAAACTCTTTTCCCTGATCGTGATGTATCTTGGATGGGAAACCAAAACGCATGATAAAATCATCAAAGAGTTTTCTGGCCACGGTCTCTCCAGATTTGTCTTTCGTGGTGTAGGCCTGTGTGTATTTGGTAAAATGGTCCACAACTACGAGTATATACTCCTTTACACTTGTCCAAGTGTAGGTAGTCGATGGATATCATCTCAAAGGGTGCAGAGGTCTCAATGCTTTGGATTGGTGTCCTGATTATTCGGTTAGGTTCTTTTTATGCAGCGACACACCTGGGTAACGTAGTGTTCCATTTCCTGTCTCATTTTTGGCCAGAAGAACCATTCTCTTGCGAGAGCTACCATTCGATCGGTGCCTAAGTGACCCATTTCCCCGTGGAGATGCTTGTACACAACAGGCTTCAGGGACTCAGGAACAACCAACTGCTTTCTCACTGCAGTCTCTCTTCTGAGGATGCCATCTCCATCAATCTTTAGACGAGGCCACTCTCGGAGAAGTTGTCTCACCGCTTCATTTACTGCCAGCTTGTCTTTATGTTTCAAGAATTCATGTGTTTTTTTCAAAGCCAGAGTTCTGCTAATGGCTAAATCCGCACTCTGGGCCACTCTGATGTCTTCCACTGCAAGGGGCTGGATTGTCTCTGAGATGTTACACCCCTCTGGTAGTGCGTCGATGTTACATGTAACCGCAGAGATCCAATCAGCATCTTGGGTTTTATCTCTTTCCAGAGCTTTTCCGATGCATTCGATAGCTTCCTGGGGGCATTCCTCTGTACACTCTCGCATGATCTCTTCAATGGGCTTTTGTCTTCGTGACAAGAAATCTGCGTCTCTGTTTGCTGTTCCGGGTCTGTACTTCAATGTGAATCTGTAATCCGCCAGCTCTGCCACCCAGCGGTGTCCCGTTGCATTGAGTTTTGCTGACCTTGTGACATAGGTCAGGGGATTGTTGTCACTATAAACGACACGAAAACGTTCTGTGATGGCCCATTTTAGTGCCAAGAATTCTAATTTGCCAGAATGTAGCTTGTAATTCTTTTCTGCTGGTGACAATGTCCGTGAGTCGTAGGCGATGACCCTAAGAACACCCTCTTGAGGCTGGTACAAAATGGCACCTAAGCCCTCTTCTGAGGCATCCACGTGAAGTACAAAGGGTTTCTCTAAGTCCGGATATGCCATCACTGGTGGATTTGTCAGCAGATCTACCATTCTGTTCAGTATTTCTTGGTGAATCGTTGTCCATTGGACAGGATGGGATGGTGGCAACTGAGCAGACTTATTGCTCACATTCTTTCTCTTTTGGCTTTGCGTCTGTTCAGATTTAGCCAACAGTTCGTAAAGAGTTTTGGCAATCCTGGAGAAGTCTGGTATATAGGATCTGTATTAGCTGAGGAAACCCATCAGCTTTCTCACCTCTCGCACAGTGGTTGGTGTCTCATGCTTCAGTGCTTGAACTGCTTCCCTCTCTTTGGGATTCATCTTGTATCCCTCTGCAGAGATTACTCAACCCACATAACAGACCTCACTTTTGAAAAAGTCAATTTTTTTTGGCCTCAGTTTTATACCACACTCCCTTTGCCGTCGCAGTACCTGTCTCACATTTTGGATGTGTTGTTCAAAGCTGGAGCTAAATACCAACACGTCATCTAAATACGGGACACACACTTCTCTCAGATCTCCCAGGCATCCCTCCATGTAGCGCTGAAAAGCTGCTGGCGCATTAGTAAGCCCAAACGGGATCCTTACCCATTCATACAGTCCCCATGGTGTTATGAATGCGGTGCAGGGTCTGCTCTTCTCACTCATGAAGCCCTGGTGGTAAGCCTTGTCCTGGTCCAACACCGTGAACCAGGAGTTGCCTCCCAGATTTCCCAGGATCTCCTGTATCCTCGGGATTGGATGACGATCCGGATGAGTTTTCCCGTACAGCAGTCTGTAGTCTATGCACAAGCGTAGACCTCCATCTTTCTTCCTGACACATACTACAGGTGAAGAATATGAAGAACAAGACTTCTGGATCCAGCCTCAACTGAGTAAGTCCTGTATGTGAGTTTTCACTTCTTGGTAGAGGTGTCTACGGATTGCATTGTATGTTCTTTGCACAGGCACATTGTCTTTTAATTGTATGTCCATTTGCAAATCTTCGATACACCCCACGTCCCAGTAATCCTTTGCAAAAACATCACATTCTTCTCTGAGCAATTGTTGTACCTGTTGCCGTCGGTCCTCTGACAGATGGCTAAGGTCCACAGGTGGGTCCCAGGGCTCAGCTTGTGGCATCCGACTGGAGTGCTGTGCATGTGAAGTGACACTGCTGTCTCGTGTTTCAGGGCTCTGACCAGGCGTAGGCTTTGTCTGCAATGGGTAGATGGCATCAACACTGTGCAACCATCCAAGTGTCGTGCGACTACACAGCATGATGTCATTGTCAGTCATGTTTTCAAAGGTAACCTCTATTTTACCGTTATCTTCTGAAGGGAGCTGAATTAACTGCTCTCTGATGACTAGGCCTCCTGGCCATGGTGTCTCATGGTTCGGCTCCAACACTACATGTGACGCACTTAACACTCTCCTATTTAGACTGCCACATGGCACCGCTACCACTTTGTTTTTCGGGATGGTCACTGGTTGTCTGATTACTCTGGCTATGTGGGGTTTGTTCTCCGGCTTTCGTTTCTTTAAAACAGACAAGACAGCTCTCGCCGTTCTGCGCCCTACCTCCAGTGCTGAGCACAACGTTTCCACCATGTGACCAGAAGGAGTACAATCTCCACAGGCGTCGTTCGCCAATGCTAATTCTTCAATCACATTAAAGCCAATGATGGGGCGTTCAATGTCACTGCTGGCCACCAGGATTGGGACCACGACAGGTTTGTCACTCATCCCAGCCACAGAATTCTTAGACAAGGTGAATTCAATTTCTATCCATCCATCATACGGAATGTCGGTTCCATTTGCAGCTGAAAGCTCCAATGCTCCCTCCTCAAGCAGCTCCTCCACTGGTCTCACCTTAACATCTGGCAGGTATTTTCTTTTCCAGTTAGTTCCCACTATTGATACCTGTGAACCAGTGTCCCACAGTATTGAAGTGTCAACTCCCCCTAGGGAGGCTCGAACTAGACATCTCTTCCCTACTAGCTTGGCTGTTTGTCGTTGTTTACCAGTGAGTGGTGCTCTTACGTTGAACAAGTCCACGTTGTCTGTGTTTTCAGCAGGATGAATCAGAATTTCAATTTTGTTTGTACTGGCTGAGGTATTTCTCATTCTACAACCTGATGCCCAGTGTTCTGCGCTGCCACACTTATAACAGTGACTACACCTTCCATCTGGATTGGACAATTGGCATTGCCGACACTGTTTACTATTTACAGTCTTCGGCTGTGGTTGATATTTTCGGTTTGGCTGTTCACTCACTCTCATTGGTTGAGGCTTAGAGGTCTGGTGGAGACTAGCAATTTGACTGGTGAGGTTCTGAATAGCTTCACATATAGCTTTATTACCTTGGTCCATCTTTTCCATCAGTGCATCACGTTTGTTTGTCTCACAGTGTTTGTTCTTATTGTTTGGTTTGTGCACATAGCTTTCCTTTCCACATTCCTCACTTTCCTCACTAACCGCTGCAATTTTGATCATCTTTGCTCTTGATGTGGTTGACAACTTATTCTTTCTTTCCATTTCCAGAGTGTATGCAGCTGTCATTTTCTCCAAAAGGACTTCATCTTTAACTTTCGGATTCTGTAAGTATGGTTTTATGTCTGCCCGGATGGCGTCATCATGGAGGCCAGTGAGTACAGTTTGGAGGAATTGATTTTGGATTAGCTCTGCACTGTACTTCAAACCAGATTTAACTCTTTCTGAAGCAAAGACAATTTGTTGTCTTAGATCCATGGCTCGCAGTAAAAACTGAATGGGTGTTTCTTTTGAATCTTGAACAGCGCGTGTGAGGGAGTGGTACAAATCTGTAGCATCCTTCTCAATGTAATGAGTCCGTAATATCTGTCTAAGAGCTTGCAATGACAGATCAACTCTACTTTCAAGATAACTCTTCAGTTTGGTCCCTGGAATTATAGCTTGAATGACAGCTTCTACGACTTCTCCCTCATCATATCCCTTTTTTAATGCTCTTTGGATTTGTCTTTCTAAACTAGTGTATGCTAGTTTGTCCTTTTGATTCGGTTCTCCAATTTGTCCAATTATTTTTAACTCTTCTGTACAGTGGATGGACAAAAGAAACATTTTGGGAAGCTGTTCCTGTGGCATTCGGGATAGAAGCATTTTCTCCTTGTTCATTGATGCGATATCATTTTCAACCACCGGGTGGCGTTTTTGCACTATTTGTTGGGGCTGGGATATTTCATTATCGTCATTTTTCCCTTTAATTTCATCAATTTTGTCCTTTACTTGCAGCAATAGAGATATCCCTTCATCCTCTTGTAAAATAACATCTTCCCCTTCTAGATACTGGATAATATGCCTCCTCAGCTTACGAGGTAAGTCTTTGTCACTTTTTTCCACCGTTAGACTGAATTCCCCGCATATATCATTTAACTCTGGCGCTGTCAGCGTCAGTAACTTTTCTTCTATCTCAGCTACAAGAGTTTCCCAAACATACGACATCTGTTGCACTTCTGACATGATAGAAAACTTTTACCTTAACTGCTTTGTCTGGAGCACTGCAGTATTGACAACGTCGGTAGCTAGATAGCTAGCAGCTAGTGTCGTGGCTAACGCAAAACAATTCTAGGTCGCAACAATGACAGAGAGTCAAGTATTTCTACAATGATAACAAAACACACTAGAAACAGGTGAAGGGGGAGAAGACCATTTTCTGCCACCACACACAACACTCATGTCCAACGGTACAGGAGACGACAAGAATTGCCGAAAGCCAGTGTAACCCAGGTCACAAAGGGTTAACAACACGGAAGTGCCCTAGCCAATTAAAAGCACAGGTTTACAGCACCTAGCAGGCTAGACTGCATGTGCCAATCAGACTCTAGGTGACACTGTGGGGAGAGGACCTGTTTCTGAACGGTAAAAACGTAGCTCAGATGAAACAGTCAAATAAGAGTGATAACAGTCTGAAGCTTGTTTTAAGACTGTAGATGTGTGCGTGTGTGAGGCCCTGTTCACTGAAACCGGCTGAATGAGAGAGAGAAATCCCCGAATTGGTGAGTGGCGGTAGAAAATAATTAATGAAATTTTGTGTCGCGAGGGGCTAAGCTAGCGAGTTCAAGTGCATGGGGCTGGAGCTAACAAAATTAGCATTGAGTGATGAACAGTGCAATAGGGTTTATGCGGAACGCCCAGCGTTTGAACCGGATAACGGGTCTAATCATTTCCGCTTTTCACTTCCGTACATATCTGCAGCGGTAGGTGATCTCTGAGGTAACTAAAGTTTGATCTCTGATCAAACTTTAGTGTATTTGTTTTAATTAAAATGTCGGAATGTTCAAATATCAGAAACGACAACATCCGAACAGCAGTTTTTGTTGTGTGCCGTGCTGCTCTGTGTCGGGGAAAATTAACTCTGGGGTAAGTTTCTACCAGTTCCCAAAGGATGAGTCAGTCGGGGCGATATGGGTCCGAAACATTAGGCGTGATCATTTCGTTATAAGGAGACACCCCACAGTCTGCAGTCGGCATTTTATGCCAAAAGATATAATTGAAGGGGGCCGACGCCGTTTAAAACCCGGGGCGATTCCGGTGTTGTTCGCCTGGAACAACTTCAGCCTGCCGGTGGCTCGGCCAAGTGTGTGGCAGAGGACACAGCGGCGAGGATGAGGATGAGGAGCTGATCGATGCCAGCGTGTCTTGCTACATTGCACATATCTGTATTGTTCATATAACATAGCCATATTTATTCTGCTCTTATAAGGTAACTGCTAATACACTGCACATATTTCTATTTAATTTATATTACTCTAAACCACCTTCTGTAAACCAACTGTACACTACTGTCTACACTGCACTATATTTCTTGTCCTGTCTATGCACCACCTGTCTATACTTTGTATTTAAAAATGCACTTTTTTGCTTTTTTTGCAATAGAAGTTGTTCAATTGGCTATTAATAAAGCCAAGTTGGGAAAGGCGACTGTGGTTGAAAATATCCCGAATGAAATACTAAAATCACCCAAACTATTTGATATTTTGTGTGATTTGTTTAAAGGATGTTTTGAATTTGGCAAAATACCATGTGGCTGAAATCTATTAATCCAATACCAAAATCCCCAAATGAAGACCCAAGGGTGCCTTTGAATTATAGAGGGAGCAGTTTAATGAGCACAGTTTATAAGCTGTATTCTACAATACTTAATGAGAGGCTCATGATGTACCTAGAGAAAGAAGAGCTCCTTGTGGAAGAACAAAATGGGTTCCGTAAGTCAAGATCATGTCTTGATCACATTTTTGTATTGTCTACAATTATAACCAATAGAATAAGTGAAAATAAGCCAACATATTCGTGCTTTATTGACTTTCAGAAAGCTTTTGATATAATCAATAGGGATCTGTTAGCATATAAACTTATAGAGTATGGGGTAAATGGAAATTTGTATTGGGCTTTGAAGTCTGTTTATCACAAGCCCATAGCATGTGTTAGATTGAATGAACTCTACACAAACTGGTTTCCAACATCATCAGGGGTAAAACAGGGTGATGCTTTGTCCCCGACATTATTTGCAATTTATATAAATGATTTGGCAAAAGAAATTAAAGCATTGAATTGTGGGATAACGTGAAAATGAAATGATAAGTATTCTTCTGTACGCGGATGACATACTGTAGTTTTACTGTCACCCTCTGAAGATAATATGCAGTGGATGCTCTCCTATATTTATGATTGGTGTAAAAAATTGAGACTTTATCAATAGAAAGAAAACATAAATAATTAATTTTAGAAAACCTTTAACTACCCTGGTGCCACACTAATCAGCTAATCAACTCAAAACACCTGCAAAGGCCTTTAAATGGTCTCTCAGTCTAGTTCTGTATGCTACACAATCATGGGGAAGACTGCTGACTTGACAGCTGTCCAAAAGACGACCATTGACACCTTGCACAAGGAGGGC
>JAOEHI010000006.1:36933-65554 GCA_025447815.1 Percopsis transmontana
CCCCCCCCCCCCCCCCCCCCCCCCCCCCCCCCCCCCCCCCCCCCCCCCCCCCCCCCCCCCCCCCCCCCCCCCCTTACAATGCCTCCTTTTCACAGATGCACTGCCTCCAGAGCCCAGCCCACCTCCTGTCCCTCCCATTCCAACAACCGGATCCCCCCCGACGCCCCCTTCCCCAGCCTGGTGCAAATGCTATGGGTTGGAGGGCTGGGCGAGGGGAGGCGAGGGGAGGCGAGGGGCGGGGCGGGGCCCCTCCACCACTAATGTTTTCTTTAGGAACAGGCTGCAGCTTGTTTGACGTCCAACAAAAACAGCAGCCGCGCTCGCGGCTCAGACAAACTGGCCAGTGTGTCCAGCGGAGCAGAGGGGGCAGATGGGAAACGGAGAGGGCACAGCGGACGTAGGCGGGCGGGAGCTGGGCCCGGCGTGGCGAGGAACACTACCTCATCACACTGGTGAGGCAGAGAGCAAGTGCCACGACCTCATTTTTAGAGCGCTTCTTTCAAGCGCTTATTGTTACTAGGTTACAAAAAACGTCTTCTAGCACTTACGCTTTACTTTGTTGTGAACGTCAACAGTAGTCTAGTCTCCTATATACCTTATGTTATCACCTTTCTAAAGGTGATGTAATGATGTAACGATGGAAAGACATCCGTGTCCTGCCATTGGCGGTTTCTCCTCTGCCATTGTTGACAGTGTTGACATGGCATGTCCCACACCCTCCACGGTTTTAATTGGCCGACAAGTTGACGAGCCCAGCGCTGCTCCAAGACAGCTGTACGCCGAGGAGGTTGAGCGCTGTCCATGCTGATCTTCAGAGGATTAGCATAGAAAATAGACGCAAAAAACGCATTCGGTGGATACAGGCTTTAACTGCATTTCCTGTGTGCCAGTATACTTCCCATCCCTGTACTATCCAGTACAGAGACACTGTACCACTGCATCCTGCTAGACTGATGTATAGCTGTACAATGTACCTTGTTGTCAAGCTAGGCGCGATTGTTGCCTCCACACAGGTGGGTATGGTGCAGCTAACTAGCAAGAAGCCGCACGCTGGGAGCAACCAGGTGGCAGCACTCACCACGTCAGAGTCGCTGGGTTGGAAGAGAAAGTCTGGCGCCAGGTGGAAGACGGTGGTCCTCTGTACAAACAGCTGCTGGTGGAAGTCCTGCATCACCTACACAGACATGAATGCGTTCTGTTAGGTTAGCGTCCAATACATGACAAAAACAGGTGAATGGAAGCTAAAGGTACATTCCTTGATTTGTGTCTGGAATTACCCTTGTGGTCGAAACCAGTGTTCCACAGACACTTGTGTGCCAGGTGGCACGCTCTACTCTCTACTCCTCCCCTACAGCTCTCATTAGATTCCACAAACACTCGTGTGCCAGGTGGCACGCTCTACTCTCTACTCCTCCCCTACAGCTCTCATTAGATTCCACAAACACTTGTGTGCCAGGTGGCACGCTCTACTCTCTACTCCTCCCCTACAGCTCTCATTAGATCACGTCTTCCCTACCCTTTGCCCTACAGCCACATGCACTGTTGTGCCCAGTTGCCCAGCGATGCCATGATACAGCAGTGGTTCTGTCCTAGGGGTTACGAAAGGATTTTTTGGGGGGGCCACAAGATGATTTAAAAAGGTTATCAAAATCCTTTAAAAGCCATGAACCACTTCGTATTTGTGTCATAGAAAGGCTGTGAAGCACTGCAATGGAGGCTGGACAACACATGTATGCGCAGATCACAAACACGGCACTCTGTGAAACAGAAACCACATGGGTCAGTGGGACTGAAATATGAGCCCTGTAGGGGGAAAAGAAAAAAGAAAAAAAGAGCGCATCCACTGCTTGCAGCATGGAGATGTGTTCACACGCCCTCAGTGCTGAACAAATGGCCACTTCAGTTTCAGAGAGGCAAGATGACCTCTGGAGCGCAGGCCATGGTAACCGAGGAGCTGCCTCTGAGATGCCTCTGAGGTAACTTAAACCGTTTAGACTAATGAAAACCTGCCAGGGCATGCAAGGGTGTTTTCAATACTATTTTAATTCACCATTAAACCTCAAAGAGCAAATGTGAAATTTTGGATACAATTTTTCATTTGCAAATTGCTAATTAAATATACACTTAGATTTTTGCCTTAATGGTCTTAATACTAGAGAGTAGCGTCTCCTAAGTATTCATAAGCTAAAAAGTGACAAACATAAAGTAGCGTGAAGTCAAAAATATTAATGTTATACATTTAGATCTTTATATTTAGAGGATACATATTGCAGGTCAAAACAAATATTTGGTGAACCAGTACAGTACCAGTACTAAAATGTTCATTAAAAGTGAAATGAGAACTTGGGAGGAGCATTCCTAATATCCTGTCCTGGTCATTCTAAACTTCTAGATGATTATAAACAAACCTAATAAAAGTGTTGTTAACCGGCGGTAGACATATCCAGGAAACATTACAGTGAGTCACAACCAATTTAGCAGAAAAAGATGGGTGTTGTTTTATAATATATATTTGCTCTGATAGGCTGTAAACAAATGAGAGTGCTGCCGTCATTGGAGCTATCAAAACCCAGCTCATCTAAAAAAATACAGTAAGTCAAAGTGAAAATACTAAATCCTCATTTTCAGACATACGAACACAGAAAAATATATAAAAATAATTAGAAATAGTGACATACATTATGAACAATGCTAAAAAAAAATAAAATAATTATTTGGGGTCGTCGGGCCAACACAGCAAAACAGTTCTACAGTGAAAAATTGGCGCCTTACCCCGTTGGAGCTGTCTAGGAGTTTGGTGAATGTGTTGTGGACTGCTTGGTAGACCTCCAGCTCAGTCTGACACAGACACGCTAGGTAGTCCTTCACCTGCTCATAGATCTTCCCGTCCAAGGCCTGGAGAGACAGCCCCATGGAGAGAACGTTACTTCCATACCCCCACAGCAAGCGTCAAGATCTAGCCATAGCTGTCTCACCCTCCCATCCACCTCAAGGGGTATAGCCTCACCTTGATGCAGTCCATGAGGTCTGTTTCATAGTAGCGCTGCTGGTGAGCATTAGCTGCGGCTAACGTGAGCAGGTACTCATTCCTGGCATGGGTGGCTTTGGAGTTGCACTCGCTCCTCTTCGCTTTTAGCTGCATTGGAAAATGTACACTTTGACGCACTAAAGTCACAACCACTTTATTCATTTAAATATGGAATATAGGGGCATGGGGTGGCCTTGCCTTTACACTGGCCCTCTGCAGACTGGATCTGGACTGGAAGAGGCTCAGCTTGGACCTGGGACAAGAGACGAGGACATGTGTGGAGACTGTAAATAGATTCTACTGTGAATTTAATGTGTAACAGTCTATCTATAAAGCAGTGAGTAGCAATAGGGTTCATAAAGAGTACACTACCAAGAACAGAAGAAGCTTTTGAACCTGCCTGCATCTAAAGCAGGTGTTTCTTCCAGGCCTCGAGAAACACCAGATTCCTAACTTTTGGGAACAGCATAAAGTAGGCTGCATTGAGTAGTAGTAGGCTTCTTGTTTCTGGTATACTGCCAGGTTGATACACCATTGGAACGTACTTCCGGTGGTGTAACATTTCCCAATTCTAGTAGTGGAGAAAGCGGCACATACTTTGCGTCCAAATCTGCCTTCTCTCGGACCGCCTGGGCCATGGTCTCAGTCTCTTGGTATTTCTTCCTGCTCTTGGCCAGTTCCTTCACAGACTCCTGTAGCTCGGCTTGGACCACCGTCAGCAGATCAATACACTACAGTGTGGTAGAGAGAGAGATTGGCATACAAAGTTGTGTTTAGCTGTGTATTTAAAAAAAAGTAAAAGCGCTTCCCGAACCATTTCGAGTGAACACGATCCGGTCCTTGGTATGGGCTATTGGTGCTGTAAAGACATTCTCCAACAGGTGAAAGGGCAAACAAACATAGTATTGTTGCTTGGGGACAGTGGATCGTGGCCACCAGTAACCAGAGAGCAGACCTGGTCACATTTCCCCAGCAGGCTCAATACCTTGGAACCAGGAAACAGGCTAACCTCTAGGACATGCCTCTGTTTAAGAGTCAAAACATGCTGCCATGTTCGCCTTTGGTGGAGGAGAGCTACAGTACATCTCCCGTACTGTGTTTGGGTACAGCTGTACAAATGTATAAAACTGAAGGCTATGCTAAGCCAAGCAAAGCCACACACCTTTCTCAGTTGCTGGTCTTTCTGGAGCCTGGCCGTCTTGGCTGGGTCGGCGACTTGGACCTTGTAGCTGTCACAAGCGCTGATCCTGGACTGGGTCAACTGTATGGTGCCCTCCAAGTAGGCCCTCCACACACAATACATGTTCCTGTCGCAACACATCCCAAAACACACCACACAAGAGATTTACTTTATTCATTGAGCTACTGCAAGCAGACAGCTGGAAGCTAGGTACTTATAAAGAGTAGAATGCGTTATAACAAAGCGCTATCTGCTTTGAGCAAGGTTTGCCAATGTATTGTACACACGCATAATATCTGAGCAGTCTTTGCTCCAATCTTCATGAAAAAGGACACTACTTCCCATTGTATTTGGATACAATTGGAAAGCAAGCGGTTGGACGAAGCACACGCGCTCTTGTACGCACACCCATTAGTCTCCATTACTGTGTAGCGTTACCACGGTAACCTCTGCAATGGGAAAACAATAAAATGGGCTGAACTAAGCTTTGTCGTGGTAAACGAAACGCACCTCTGTTCTGCATCTTCATCTGAAGGGACGTCTGGCCACTCCCTCTTTAGATACTGATTTGCCAACTTCTGGAGGGCCTGGAGGGAATAAGAGAAAACTAAGAGATGAACTTTCACCTCGGAGGCCAGGGTATACTTCCTGTGGCTCATCTTCAGATAAGGCCACTTGTAAGGGTCCTGACCCTGTGACCTTGGCCTATAACCCCCAAGTCACATGGAAAACGTTAAGGGCTAAGTGCTAAGCAGCTATAAAGAGAAAAATTAGACCTTTGCTTGACAAAAACATTAATTGAACCAAGCTGAGATTCAGCAGTCACTGGCATATTTACCTGTTAGATAAAGTATTGTTTAGAGGCCAACTCCCTTGTAATTTTGGATGCAGTGGTAAGCTCATTATTTGGGAAAAACAGCTGGCAAAAAATACCAAATTTCCCTTTTACGTCCCCCTCCCCAGTTGAAGGCCAAGTAAACAGGGAGTAAAAAAGGAGACATTGTGTAAATGTCAAATGCTACACGTTTAAAAATAACATTATTAAAATCATTCAGTGGTAGTGGAAGAAATATTGGTGGCAAAGTCACTATAAATGGTTTGCCACTGACATTCAGGACGGAATACTTCTGAATACCACTGTATTCAATTAACCAAATCTAACTTTGTCCACTCTGTTGAGGAGTTAATTAAAAATGACTCTTACACAACAAACTGTCTTTCTGTGGTTTTATTACACGCTATCCAAAAGACAATTTTGGATAATGCCTGGGCGAACGAGTGTGTGGTGGGACAATTTTAAGAACAATACAATTAAGCGACAAAGACAGCGAGAAGTAAATTTAAATATTCATGCAGGGCATAGCATAAAAGTATTGGAATTCTATTTTTACTGTAAACGTGTAATCTAGTAAGCTATAAAAATATGTAGGCCTACGTATCAAAGTACGAAAAAAAAGAAAGAAACGTAGATCGGACATTCTTTATTACTTGACAGCTTTGACAAGATTGTCTTTAGGTCTGAATAAAAAATAGCCATCGTATCTGGTCACTATTATTGCAAACAATATTCAAAACCTAACAAAAGTAAAACAAGTAGTAGCCTAATGTAAAAAGTGTACAATCGCGTTCTTTGGCGAGAAAGGGTTAAATTACGACAATGCAAATACTATACCAAATGTGCAACACCAACTGTTGCTCGACTGTTCTGCATCCTCAGATGACGGATGATGTTTTTTTATAGAGCACAATGTGTCACCTTATTTGCTCTGGCATGCCTCCCAGTGCGTATTTTCCACAGCTTTTGCAACGTTATAGTCGTTGGTTACTTTTACGAGTTAAATGAGTTTTAGGTTTTACCTCATTGTCTGTCTGCCTGCCTGTTTCCCTAAACAATAAGAGTGCAAATGACATGGAGAAGCTGCGTATGGTCGTTTTCCCAATATCAGTATGGACGCAGATCCTTTTTTAAACAGAGGCGAAAACCGTAGTGTGGCCATGTGGTCAAAACGCAAGATAATCGTGACTAAGAAATCTTAAACACATTACCAGTAGACACGTTTAAGTTTAACAAACATTCAATATCTCTTTAACACGCATTAAAAACTAAAAACTGTGACAAATAACTTTAAGAAGGACTTTAAGTAGTGATTCTTTGCACTGATTTTGCTATGTAGATGTGTGGAAGAGAAGTGATGTTTAAATTGTCTAGTACTGGCGTTTTGTACCAACAAACACAACATGCCCTGAAGGTGAGAGAAACATGATATTGAGGTCCAAAAGCCCTTTCCTTTAACGTAGCTATAATGGCTGGCCACAAAGCAGCTCCACGCTTTGCTCAGTGGAGCCTAGATGATAGAAGGGAAAGGAATACATTTATAACCTTTTGTTTTCTTTTTAGTAAGTTGCATTAGAGCAAGATGACAATTAAATTCACATTGTAACCGACACAGACCGAATTTACAATTTTGAAATTATATTACTATAATTGAATATTTAATTACACAACGTATAAGATATATTATATATATGATTTGGTTTGAGAATCGGCACGGTTATCCTGTCCCTGACACACACTGGACCACGGCTGTGAACTCACTGATCTCAGGCAGCTCGGTGCCAAAGGTCCAAACCGACGACAAACCCGGTCATTGTGTCCGAGAGACTAGCCAACTGAATGGCTGTTTAGGGGAGGGGGAGGAGGAGGAAGATGGCAGAGGAAGACCCAGACAGAGGGAGGCATTTTATCACCTTCTGTGATCTGAATATCAATGGCCAATAGCTGTGCCGGCTCGCAGGTGTGAACCATGGGAGTGGAGGGGGCTTTTAGAGACATGCCGTCTCACATTGATTCAGCTTAGGCGGGTGTCTGCAGGAACTCGGGGCACTTCCCAGGTGGCGTGAACGTTTATAGGAACGGCCCCCTAATCTGCCTTTCTGTTTCCATTCTGGTGCTGGAACTACAGACCTACAAAGTTGCCTTTATTCTTCGATCACGACATAAATTCGGAGCACAACTAAATAATTATATATTTCTCCAGCGGCAGCACGCCAGAGATGTTCCAGGTAACGTTAGGATTACCTCGAGTCGACAGTTGAATGTTGCGATAAAGTTGCTAAAAATTAAATGGCTTCATGGCAGCTGTAATTACTTGATGAAGTGAATATAATGGTGCTTGTTGTCGTCTTCCACTCACGTCGCATTTAACCAATAAATAGCAGTTTTTCAGGGCCGCTCAGAAGTACCTACCCCAGAGTAGGGTTGGTTCCTGCAGTGCCAAACCACTGTTTGGTGCTGCTCCCTCTAAAACGGCCCGCAAGTCCCTGCAGTGGAAAAGTGCCTACTGATCATCTTAGGCGGGTGTCTAATTGATCACATTAAGGCCACAAGGCCAGTGCAAAGAGTGCCAGTGCACAGAGTGCCATTCACACCGGCTTATCCTGCAAAATACGCAAAGAACTGATAGTACTGTCCTATGCTGGGAATGACCTGCTACACAGAAATGCAATAATTTATGGTTATATTACACTATAATGACTTTCAGTTACATGGGACCTTAATATGATTTCAGTAGCACTTCTAATACCTTGCATTGGCTGGCTCCAACAAGGTTCATTCCAGACTTCCCCATCACAAGTCACATTTACACTGGTCATACTTCTGCTAAACTGGAATTCGCCGTAGGCTGTGTGGGATGCCAGCCTGGTTACCGAGTACATTTAATCCTGTTTCTTGGCAAAACTCTTTGTTGGCCTAGTAACCATCCTGGTCTGGTCAGATCCGCCTACACGATTTACGCCACTCAGCACACCAGTCTGGGAACGCTAAATTCAAAACCGTTTGAGACCCCGGTCACTTAATAACCACCCCATCAGCATCCAGGTGGGTAGTTCAGTTGATGACCGCCTGTGTGCCTATGTTCAGTAAATCGTCCCCATGTAGCTTGCGCTATCACAAGTACAAATACAACATTTAGCCAACCTATGTTAAATGTACGTATTTGATTAAGTGCAACAAAAGTACAGAAATTATCTTCATTAGGATTATCTCTGTTGATGATGCATGGATGTACTTCTCAGACACATGCTAAAACTTCCTGATGAACAATATACAAGCCATTTATGGGCTCCATGCGTAAACTAAACCGGCTAATTAGCTTCCTCTAGATCAAATGGTACATCAGAAGTAGCTAACTAGTATTGCATGTGACCGGTGGTAATATTTGCTGTTAATATTTGACATGGTTAATAGCCAATAATAGTTGAGCATATTACTGTACCTTATCTGTACCTTATGCAACTTTTTCTTGCTGATGCAACAGCTAAAATTCCCCCCGATGAATACACGTTATCTTATCCAATTTTCTAGACCTGATGTTTCCTCAATGCTGTCGCTCAGCAGAAAAAAACATTCTGAGCAGTATAAAATGCTGGATCAACACTTTTCCGCCTTGTATGGTTCAGTCCTATTTAAGTTGAATGGATTCACTCTTTTTTTCATCTTAGTCCACCCTTTTATATTAAAAGGGTGGACTCAGATGTTTTAGATACTTGATATACATAAAAATAGTTTACAGTACTATATATTATCCTAAATATATGTTTTACACCATGTACTCTCAGTTTATTCAACTAATTGTGTAGGTACAGTATGAGCTATTTTAGCCTTCACAGAGCAGGTCATGAATGTTACTATGGTTACTCATAGGGTTAACACTGGCACAGCTCCATCTATACTCGTAGATCTCAGTATACAGTCCAACAAACTGCTGTTTTGGGGCGAAACTCCGTATCTGTAGATCCTTAAAATGTTGTTTCCCCATCATTTATAACCTCACAGATAGCTATGGCATTTACAAAACTACCATTGAATTGCATTATATGCCAACCCCAGTGAGAAGTGTAATAATAATACCAGGTTTGTCTGTACCGATGCTGTTAGGTTATACTATGAATCAAATATAAATTATTGTAAAACACATTTTTACTTGTGCCTCTATTGAGTCTTGCATTTCTGTGTGATCCTGCTTATACACATGTCAGTTTGTAGACACACACTCTACACGGCATTACACATGGAAGTACTCTCTAAATGCTATGTAAAATCCTAACCTTAAAAAAAAAGCATTCAAAGTTAAATGTGCATAAATAAGTCTCTGCTAAAAAAATTAAAAGTTAAAAATCTGGCCAATCATATTACAGTTTTCTAAAAGCACAGCTAGATTGATGATACAAATGCTAAACATTTTAATGCAGAGTGTAGCCAGTCTAGAGAGGGTGTGCGTTACAGTAATTTGCCATGCTTACGGTTACATAGTGTAACACTATATTAGGGTTTTAAGAATCTGCTATATACTGTATATATAATTACAATCTTCCTGTGTAAACGGACCGTTACGGTTTTTATCTCAGTGACTATACACATATGGTCATATTGCCCACCCCTACCATATGTATATTATTATTTATGAGTCATCTCAGACTGCTGTTACAGCTGCACATGTGCAAACAGACACATGAGGTTACTAGTCATGTTACTCTAGTGGCATTCCCCCCCTCTCTTAGCAGTGGTAGGGGACATTCCACACAGGCCTGTAAAGCCGGGACAGAACCAGGGAGGGGGGGGGAAGACAGTGAATGGATATCCCCAGGAAGTTGTGGCCAAAACAACTCAGCGAGGAGGAAATGAGCCAGAGCCTTGGCTAACGGAGCTCGACTCTGTGTTGTGGTGTTTTTATCACCCGTGTGGCATGTTATCATTGGTGACTTTGTGGGCCACAAAAACAACAAAAGATGGTAAGCCCGCGCCCCCACACCCTGTTATGAAGGCAATATAGTGTCTTTAGGGAGCAATATTGTGACAAATATTACAATTGTTGCAACAGAAACAACATTTATGCTTTATTATGCTAACAATTCAAGCTTTACTCACCTGGGCATAGTCCCTTTCTACTGCTGCTTTCTTTTGGCTGAATGTCCTAAAGAAAGGAACATGAGGGAAAACATAATGGGGGAAAAACATCTTAAAGTAATAATGGAAGAGCCCCACTAGCACTTATGACAAGTTTGTAAAAATGATAAATAGCATCAGATGCACTGGTATCCATTAGGCTACATCTGTTTAACTGAAGCAATGTCTCCAGGTCACAGTACTGTTGGTGCTTTGAGTCTATTTACAGACGCGCGTGTGTGTGTGTGTGTGTGTGTGTGTGTGTGTGAGGGGGGCTTTATAACACACAGCTTGTTCCCTTTCAGATCCAGCCAGTGGTAAAACCCAAACCCATCAACGAACCCTGTGTCTGGTCTACGACTACATTTTCCTGCCAGCACGTAACATATCCAAAATTCTTTCTAAACAGTTTTTATTTTTACTGCCATTACTCAATCCTCTGCCCGAGGCTTAGTCTGCCTTCTCCCGAGCCTTCTGAAACACGTATGTTTAAAAGGGTTCTTTGACTTGTGTAAAGGATCTACAGAAATGTACAGAACAAGGTCATTGACCCGGGATATGTTTCAGCTAAGTGCAGCTATTATTCTTGTTCTAGTCTACCACACTGCTGCTTTCTCATTGTTTTCTCCTTCGTTCTGATACAGCTGGCGGCACCTGTGTCACTCACCTCCAGCTGTTTTTTTTGTTAAAACCACTGCAACCACTGGCTTTGGGTTTTTTCAGTCTTTAGGTGCCTGAGAATCTTAGTATAATTCTAGGGGCTGTTTGTCTTATAGTGATATTGAACTTTCATCAAACTTGACTGTATAGATTATTTACCTCAATATCAATCCACACATTGATCTTCAAGATGAAATATTTCAAATGGCTGCATTTAATGAACCAAATCTATTGTGTGCTTTTGCTTCCACTGACGCAAGATAAAATAGAAAACCCTGCATTTTTGAGGTACAACAAATTCCAATGGAGTTTCTGTTCATTAAAAGGGGGAAATCAACCCTCGACTCCGTAACTTCTTTACCTTGATCAGCTGTGCAGACACATTACAAGTATGTTTTTAAAAAGACAATCAAAGTGGATGAAAATACTGAACTGGTTTCCCCTCCACGAATGATGGAGGGAAAATATGTGTCCTCACACATATTGACGTGTGAGGAAGCTACAAAGTGGAGTATTTAAATAAATGTATCACTTCAATAACACATCTAGTTTGTCTCTAGATCAGGAGAACATCTTCCTAAATGTAAGTTTAGTGTTTCACCTTAGATCCTCCAGGAGGTCACATTCTGTCTGGTGTTTGATGTTTAATCTGCTCAACTGCTCAGCATGGGTGTGTTTCAGCTCCTGGGTCACTCGCACCTGATATCAGAGGGGAGACCGTTTGTATTCGTATCGTATTGTGTGGATGCTTCTTTACATTTATTTTTATTATTTAAAGCTCCAGCACCTCTGCCAAGCCTGATACCAGATGAGTGGTGTTTTTTCCTCTATATTCATATACTGTAACAAAATGAATTTGAGACACAAATTAAAAAAAAAAAAACTGTCCGAACTATGTAAACTGTCAAAGTACTCACTTTGAAAACAGTAAGAAATATTTATGTGAAGACCTTGTTAATGATTGGAATATAGACAAATTTATAAACAACTGAAAAACAACTGCCCAGAGAATATTTTCTGCTAATTAGCGAGTGGGTTATGTTCTCCAGGTAAATGTTTAGTCTCCGTGGACATGGTGAGCAAATTCCCAGAACTCTTAATTGTGTGTGGATTTACAGGATAAAGGCCAGTGACCTTCAGTATAATTGACCATCAATGCTGCACTGTGTGCGCCATACACTCACATAACAGACATGTTACATGACTAAAGCCAACATGTAAAAAAAAACTTCCATTCCTTTAAAACAACCCAAAAAACATGCCAAAAATGTTTAAGACACTAAATAAAACAAATGGGTTGATTCAATGTACAAAAACTAGACTAGCATTTCCAGTACTTTCCAGAGTGGATTTAACACAAAAATTATCATCTCCCAAAACAAAACAAATCAGCCAGTGGGGGTCGTTACTTCCTTGAGTGTCTGTAAAAAGTATTGGGAGTATATTCTGTTGAACCCCCTTTTTTTTTGCTCCAAGAACAGTCTTAACCGATCTTGGCATGGACTCAAATGTAATGAAAGCATTCAGAGATCCATGAATTCCACCTCCATGGCCTGTCAACTTCAACTTCCCCCCCAGTGTTGCGTGGACCGTGTAGTCTCATCTCATCCCACAGATTTTCCATTGTATTAAGTCTGGTGATTGGCAACGCCGCTGCATTTAGCTGAATTGATTCTCGTGTTCATAGAAACATTCTATATGCAAATATTGCACCAGACCTTTATATAATCTTCTCTGTTCAATAGCAGTAGTAATGATTCATCAGAGCAGGCAACACTAATGCAATACTTCAGCATTGCAGAAGGCAGGTAAGTCTATCTATGGTTGGACTCCCAGCCGGAAGGTCATGGGTTTGAGCCCCAGAGTTAGCCTACCTGTAAGCATCCTTGAGCAAGATGCCTGACCCCTATCTGCTCTTGAAATAATTGTACTCATTAGATAAAAGCGTCTGCTAATTGTATCTTATATATTTATTCCTCGGCCCACTACAATGTCAGTTTGTTGTTGTTTTTTTACTGAATAGACCTCTTTAAAAAGGTTGTCAACTGCCCCATTTGAGTCAGTCTCTCCATCGTTTGTAGTTCTTGTAGTTCTGTCACTAATGTTGCCCTGGACAGCCAGTAGGCATGCAACGTCGCTCTGTACAGTTCATATTAGCCTCCATTGACCGGTTTTAGCATTCAGCGGTTTTAGGCCACTGGCCTGCCATTGATATTGCCATACCTATTGGCTGGTGGATCATTCGAGGTACATGGGGCAAGGGCAGTTCTTGACACAAGCTAATTAACACATTCAGCATCACTTCAATGTAATTATTGTGCCTTCCCTAGAATACACAATCCACATCACCACTACTGTCACAAACATTAACCATCTGTTCCATTTCCTTACCATTATCTATATGGATTGACGTGGATAATTAACCATTAAAAACGTCTTAGGAGCTATTAACTTAGTGAGCAATTTTTAACTGTTATTTGAAATTCTCATCTGAGACCATTAAGGATAATAAATGCATGTCTGTCTACATTTAAAATAGGAATGACCTCTTAGAACCGTGAGACACAAATCAATCAAATAGAGTGTATTTAGGCTATCAAAATAATCTAGACTAATTGTTCAATTAACTTAACGTTTTCACAAAAATTGTTTCTCCTTAAGCTATCCATACAAAATTTGGAAATACAATTTTTGAGTCTGAGTCTAAAACTTACTGAGCTTCAAATGGTCAATTTCTGTGATGTTGAGCCATGTTTCTGAAATTTGATCCCACATAAACATTTTTGAACAGCACCAAACTGCACGAAACTTTTGGTATCTTGGTAACTTTTTGTTACACATTGTAAGTATACATTACTATTTCGCTTTGTATACAAGCCAAGCAAGAGTGAGCCGTTCTCCTTTTCTTTCAAATAAATATATCGTTACGCACTTGAATTGCTTAAGAAATGTTAACGTTACTTCAGTTATAATACCAGATGCGTGGAAAAAAAATATTTGCTCACAAAACTTACATAACACACAACGGCCAAGCAAAGAAAATAATCAATATTTAAACATCTCAACAAACGCGCAGACTTCCAACACTTAAATATGCACAATTTCGTCGAGACATTTTGCAGACTAGAATAGCAGACTAGTCTACTACGGGACGGGACAACTTACCTTTCTCGGTGGGGGTTGCATTCTAAATTCTTAACATAAAAACTACACAAAAGACTAAAGTTTATCCGGAAATGTTGGTGCAAATGAGCTCTCAGATGACGGATAACAACAGAACGCGAAGTACACTCGGTAAAACTCTGCCAGAGTCAAGCGGCCATGACGATCGGACTGGGTCCACCACCACCCTCCTGTAGAAAATAACTGGCCCCAGGCAACACCGAGCAGAAAAGCCAACTTTGCGATGGAAGTGTCCTCAGGGACAGAAACGATGAAACCACGTGACAATGCGAAATCAGTCGAAGCGTGCCGAACGATCATGGTCGTCTACTTTCGCTAGTCACGTGATTCCGTCCACCGTGTCCCTCAGCCCAGGTCCCTTGCTATTCAGCGGGTTTCCGGTGGTGGTAGAGGGGGGGATGTTGGCGACACGCTGAGGAAATGCATGGGAACAACGCTGGAATTCACCCCCTGGCTCTAGTGGCAACGTCTTTCCATATAACAATTTGGGTTATCCGGGGATTAGATGATGCATCTGTCTGACCGCTGTACTCATCTGTGCGTGTGATGCTCAGCGCTCGTAGTTATCACGTCGTTCGCAGCCTGTCCCCAACGCCGCTATAAATCCAGATAACGTTAGATGTCTTCATATTTTAGCCGCATTATTTATGTATTTGATATTGACATTTAACGTACAGCATCAGGATTTTCTACAACCTAAGTATTGGTAGTATTCTGTTATTCATTTTTGCTAGATTTTAAAGATTTTCTAGAGGACTCACAAACACACAAATTAAGCAAAAATACTGGGCTTTTTAGGCAAAGATTTTAATTTGTTTTTTAAATCTTCAACATGGTAGGCTACAGTAAATATAATACAATTACAAACCTTACTTCTGGCACTGGCTTCACTAACTGATTGTGATATATAACATTAAAACAAATGTACACTTCATATATAATGTGAGTCTCCGCCTTAATGTGGCCATGACCCAATAAGGTTAAAATATGTTCCATCACTGCTGCATTGTTAAGACAGAACATTGCAAGAACCCCTCAAAGAGCGGGTCAACAGTATATCCTAAGGTGCTGACTCTAAACTCAGTCTGGACAGAAACTGACTATTTTTTTATTTTTTTTTGGAAGACACGAGAGTATATTTTTCATCAAAACATAAGCATTCAAATCAAAGTTGAACGATGTCGAATGACCAAAAGAAACCTAAAACATTTGATTTAATCTAGACATTAAACTGACGGCCCCACCATCAAGACACTGTGTGCCAAAGAGCATTAGAGGTGTACTGGACATCTCGTGCCGTAGTCAGCTAGCTAGGAGGATCTTAGGGACCCCATCTTGCCTGTTTGGACTTTACACACACACACACACAACACAACACAACCGGCAGTGCAGCTAGCGTGCTGGCTGTCACGTCAAAATAACATTTGTATCCCCATTTAATCATGTGAAACATGTTGTTATACTAATATCTCGCCATATGTCACATGCCATCTTTTCCTATGCATTATGTTCAGCTATATCATGGCATTAGGCAATATGTCACAATTTAATTACCAATACTATTGCTATATATTAGTATTAGCAGTGTGTCAACTAGGGCTACATGCTGAACAAGAACAATATCGATATGGATGTTAATGTGTCAATAATAGGTAGACAGTAACCTGGGCAACATCTTTCTGCATACTGTAAAGGATTTCCATTGCATTCACTGTATTTATTACTATGACATACAGTAGGCTGATACTGTGTGTTAGCTAGTGTGGGAATATGGGTGGGCAAATAAACTATTTGAATTTACGGGAAATTACCATGCCGGCACATTTACAACTATGCTTTAACGCATTGTCCATTCATTCACTGGAGTGTATTTCATTGTTGGGGGAATATTTAATATGGATAAATAGCAATACATGTGGAAACGCACAGTTTTTAGACAGGCTGCAGGGTAACACTTCCTCTAACTTGTACTTAGGAACGTAGTAACTGGTGGTTTTCCGATGTCACCACTGAGACCTCCAGTACAAGTTGAGTTGCATTAAAGGTTCACTCCTTGACCGCATTTCAGCGACCCCAGAGCCCACTGTTTATATTTTGAAAGACAGCTCTCCACAAAAGTTTGGGTGGCTGAGCCAGTCGGGGCAATCACCGACACCAGTGGAGGAGTGTACCTTTAAGACCTTCCAATCTTAAAAATCTAAAATATGAAGTGATTGACAGAATCACAAACAACACTTTCAGTTAATACAAAAAAGAAAGAAGGAAATTATGCCAGAAAAACAACTAAAGCCATACTAACATACAGTGATGGATTATACATAGATTTTAGGGATTAGCACGCAGCGTAGCATTCACATCGACTTGGGTCTGTGCAAATCGTCATGTGCATTGTTCATGCCTTGCATTGAATTACAACTTCGGAATAGCACAAAAAAAGAACTGATGCTCGGATGTAAATAAAAACGCATCAAGTGTAAGTTATAGTTAACAAAGTTATAGTAGAACACAAAATCATTCACAAATTAATTCACACTCAAGAGACATTGCTCACGGGCACATGAAAAGCATGTGCGTGTGCGACAGAAAGAGAGAGAGAGAGAGACAGAGAGAGAGAGAGAGAGGGACGATCATGAGGTAATGTCTACTGAATGTATTTCCAAACAAAATGAATAAGAGTAGTGATGATTTATCCTCTAGTAACCCTAGAACCTTGAAGTGTAGAAGAACTACTTGTTACATAGCATAGGGTGTTATTACGTTCAGATTTTTGTGCAAATGTCAGTTATCTGACACTCACATTGAGAGATGTTTCTCCTAAATGAAACCGCCGGTTGTTTCCCCCCCCCCTGCATCTCTTTAAAACTATTTTGACTTTAAACATAAACCTATTCAATCTACCCTGCTCTGGTAGGCTTCCGGTCCCAGACCAACGGTTCTCATAAGGCTACCAGCATGTCATTGTGTGTGTTCCTCAGACATGCCAGTTCCCAGCTTCCTGAAACCCTGCCTGTTATTGTGTACCAAGGAAGCTGTGGCATCCTGAAAAAGTCTACTCTGAAAGACAGACTGAACTCTAATAAGAGGTCTGGGTCAGGCAGGTGTCAACTAAGGGGTAATAGCCAAGTCTGTTCAGATAAGGTCTACTATTAAGACTCCTGGCAGGAATAATATGAAAAAAAAATTAATATTGACTGCTGCTTCACATTCGCATTGGTTGGATAGATTTTTTTGTAGTTTAAGGTTAAATGGGGCTTTGAAATTGAGTGGTCAAATTCAAAACCCATGCACACATGTATCTCTACTGCCCTCTCCTGGTGACCTTAAACTATTTGTAATGCAGTCACCTGGGTGTTTAAATGTAAACATCAAATCCAAAAATTATTGCCTGTGATGCTCATCTTCATCCTACATGAGTAGTAACACTTCATTTGTAGGAGATAAGGGCCATCTACCTCCTACAAACTATCTTTAAATGTGTGTGTTACGGTCTCATTGAAAATCAAACACATTGGCCAAGCTCATTACGTGTAGCTACATCACAAAAACACAAGGACAAAACATGGAATTAGCTAAAAAGCATGGTATGAAGGGTGTGTTATCCAGTCAGTAAAACAACCAGAATTAGTTGTTGACTAATTAGTCGACTAATTATGTATACATTATGTTTACCTAGAATATTGTCATAACAAAACTGTTAAATGCTTATTTTTTAAATTTTATATGCATGTTCAATGTTCGATTTTTGTGTGTGTCTGAAATAACCGTTCACTAAATGACCTTACATACAGGTTCACTAACACATTAGTATAATTATATATTTGTGTCCCGAGGATTTTCAATTTCTTACTATACTCTAGTGAGTAGTTAGCTGACAAGCTAGCTAACCAATGCACAGGAAATATCCTCTACATTGTTTTGCAATCTGCAAAATGATTGACTGGATGTTTCCCCACAAGTTAATGCAGTATTATACTTCTGTATAATTATACTTGTGTATAATACTGGAAGACAACTTGTATTGACCTGTAATGGAAGGTAAAGTTTGACACATGCTCAAGTGGTTTCCCAGCAGATCTCTGGGAAATAAGCATTTCCCTCTCCTAAAATTAAATAAATAAATCCAAAACCTGAAACAATTGTGAAAAATTTGGCAGCAAAGTCCATGTACATTCTTACTGCTGAAGAAACTGGTGAACAGTCTTCAGAACCAAAGAAAAACTATATACAAACACAAACCATTTGAATTAACTAGACCTATACAAGAAATATACTATACAGTTAGCCAGTGTGTCTGGATTCTAAGTGTTTTGAGAGAAAAAAAAAATCCCCATCCTAAATTGGCTGGTAGAAAAAGAAAATAAATAAAAAAGCAGCTTTTACAAAACCCAAATAATGCATGAGCTGGCCCTCGCGCTTTAGTGTTCTAGGTGTGCCCTCCGTGTGGCCATCGCCAATGTAAGTCTCGGGTTGCGGTGAGGGATGTTTGACTCCAGATCTGAGAGCAGAGGGAAACAGATGGGTAAGAAGGAACAATGGGGAGGATAATTATATGAAAATAATTTCACTGAAGTAAAAAAAAAAAAAAGGGAAGGAAATTTATAGGGGCGCTATAACACAATGGAGGACTATACCTTTAATTAAAACAAGAAACAACAAGGCTCCATTAACAGTGTCCAAAAATAAATAGAACAACAAACATGAATCATCATTTTACAGTTGGCAATATGTACCCGAGGTTGGTTGAGCGCTTCTACCAATGGGGAGGCACGTAGCTGTAGCCAGGGGTGCCCTGGGGCCGGTATGTTGGCACAGTTACCTGGGGAGCTCCAATGTGCTGGGTGTGCTGGGGGGTAGTCAGCAGGGTGCCTGGATCACACACACACACACACACACACGGAAAAAAATAAAATGATAATTATGGGACCTATTCATTTATTGTCTTTTTCTTGAAAACTGTAGATATACTGTATACTAAGCCATCTCTGTAAATAAATAAATAAAACAACTTACTTCATTACTCAAATGATCTGTATCTATTTTGTAAGTTTAGACGACCGTTTCTATATTCCAATAGGGAACCGAAGTCCCGCCCCCCTTTCCCCACCTCAAATACGAGCAAAATACCTGTTTCACCATTACTATAGAGCGTGTGTACTGATAAATGAAACAAGGTTTAGGGCCCTATTTGAATGATCCAAGCGGTCTAAAGCGCATTGGCGCCAGTGCATTTAGGGCGTGTCCAAATCCAGTTTACCGGCGAGGAAAATGGTTGCACACCCTCTTGGTTATTTGTGCGCCGCTACGTGTCGCTGTGTGTGTCACAAGAGTGTGAGCGTGTTGTGCACCCATCAATGTAGGCGCCTATTAGCTTACTATCTTGATCATGCGCACTTAAAATAACTGCACCGTTGACTTCAGACCGGCTTTTCGTTGGTCAATCGCGCAATCGCATTCCGCTGCCTCGAGATAGCAATGCGCCAACAATGCAAGCGACCACATCTAATTTTAAGACCAACACGCTCTCGGTCTTAAACTAGGAAAGACGCCTGGCGTCGCGCTTGGCGCTGCTTTGTGCCGCTGCTTTGTGCCGCTGCTTTGTGCCGCTGCTTTGTGCCGCTGCTTTGTGCCGCTTCGTGCCGGGTGTAAACTGGGGTCCTTAAAGTTTCAACTCATGGTTTCAAGGCTGAAACCTGAAAAATGTTAATAATCTATGCTATTCACTCTATAAGAAAAACAACGTACACATGTTCACAGCGTAAAGCCACTTCAGACCAGATGGTCGCATTCAATTATCAACATCAAGTGAAGGATTCACATTTTTGCTCAATTCTTCAAAGTTGCCTACAGCACAGAACGCTATTGCTAGCTGCTCACCAGCGGACATTGCCATGGTCGTGCCGGTCACCATGCCCATGGGTACGGCGTTGGAGCGGGCGCCTGGTGCGGCCACGGGGCTGGGGTAGAGGGCGGAGGGGATGCTGTTGGGCTGGACCACCGTGGTGTGGTGGATGACGTGAGGCTGAGCCGCGTACACAGGCTGTGTGTAGTAAGCACCCTGACGCAGGAAAACAGCGTTGAGAGGGAAATAGGGAGAGAGAACAGGAAGTCCCTTCATTTCTGTCCCAAGGGAAATCACTGACAGGATGTAGCCCAGTATATCAGCCCAGTATATCAGCCCAGTATATCAGCCCAGTATATCAGCCCAGTATATCAGCCCAGTATATCAGCCCAGTATATCAGTATGATTTTATAGTATATACTTATAGTATTTCATATTCAGGAAGATGATTACGTAATCTTATCTTAAAACCAATCATAAACAGGAAAAATAATGTTGAAAACTGAAATAACAGGTTTAAAAAATAAAGCAAAAAAACATTCAAACGCAACAATTACATTTACATAATTTAGCAGACACTTTTATCCAGAGTGTAAAGTACATTATTCTAAAGCTGAATAGGTCATACACCAGTTATCGTAAGCAAGCAATATTAAGAGTAATGACGGCAGCATGTCATCAGGGCTAACTGAGAAATACATTTTACATTACCAACTAACATATATATTAACATAAACATAAGAATAACATTTAAATATATATTAAAAAATAAATACATTTGTTATGTTTATATCATTCGTGTTTATAGCTCTTTGGGTAGGGTAGGAAAATTGAGGCCCCAATTGCTTACCTGAGTGTAGAGGTTCTGTTGAGGGTAGACACTCCTAATGGGGTACATCGCTGTGGGGTAAGGAGTAGGAGATGGGGAGTAGGGGGGGGGTGCCCCATTGGACTGGGTCGGGGGTACCTTGTAAGGAGTCCCAGCAGTATACCCTATTGGACAGACAAAAAGAAACAGACTGTAGAGGGCACAATTTCCCACACATCACATTACAATGAAAATGTATTATTTTATTGGGAAAGTGATTGCCATATTTAAATTAATAAAATGCTCACTATATGGACAAAACATTGTGGAGGCTATTTCAAGTGTCAACGCACACCATTCATCCATATCTGTACAATTCATCAGGCATCGCATACATAATTTGCATCGACATAAAAAATACATAGATGGCAGTTAAAAGCAAATACATTGTGTTTAAACCCAGGATTTAACCCTTTACTCCTAAACACACGATCCGCCAAGGTGGATATATTTGTACATTTGGAAAAGAAAAAGTAAATCATTTAATAACCAAGAACTGAGTTTTCAAAACGTTTTCAAACAAAGCCAGTCAGTTTGCAGTAGCAAATCGGGGTGACTTTCGTGTTTTCTATATACACAGTGGGACAAAATGTTGGATTGTCCCTTTAAAGGGTGTGTGTGTGTGTGTGTGTGTGCGTGTGTGTGTGTGTGTGTGTGTGTGTGGGGCGCCTGATGTGTAACAGATAAGTAGATATTTACTGAAGGCTGCGGCCGAGGCCTGGTACTGTCGGCTCTCTGAGCCGGCGTCCATGGTGGGGTCATAGGAGCCCTCCTGGGCCCCTGCCACCTCCATTGACGACTGGGGCCAGCCCTGCTTTACCAGCAGCACTGTCCCACGCAGACACAGAGAGATAGAGAGAGAGAGACACAGAGACACACACACACACACACACACACACACCAAACAAAAAGCGCACATTACTTGGTTGGCCAATAAATATGGCAAATTCTATTACTCTCTCTTGGTGGACAATTCTGACGCCGCCAATAAATAAACCAGAGGGGGACCATCCCTACAAACTGTATGGACTCAATTGTTCCACAGGTCGCCTCTGCAGGCGCATTTTATTTGATATAGAATAAAGTACCCATTATACTGTGTGTAGCTTCTGTAGCTAGCAAATGACATGCTATTAACCCACATCACACAATCCCTCTCGCCCAGACAGACACACACACACTAAACATTGTGTATAATAGCATACAGCGTGTATACTGTAGTTACACACTGTGGCTTTATAGAGGACGTCTTCGACAAAAATAGCCTCGGCACCAAATGCTGGCGCAAGATAGCCAAGCAGCCTAGCCAAAGGTTCCTTGCCTGATTTCTTGTCCCTGTTATTTAATTAATTGTTGGTTGAAAAGGCTCAATTACGCTGTTAAGCACTACACAAATGGGCTATAATTGTTATTAACTAACTAACTTGATTTGCTGATACAATTGTCATTTAAATGTACATAACCGCTTTCTGCTTCACCACTATTGACAAACTACGTCTCTAATGATTTCTGTGACTACAGTGGAAAAAATTGTTTTATCCTAGGTCAATTTAAATGTATTTTTAATAAGTCTGAACAACACATCTGAATAAGTCTGAATACTGCGAGACAGTAGTTTCTCTTTTGTAATGCTCTCATACCCGAAATCTGACATGGGTGTGTGTTGTGTGCGTGTGTGCCTGCGCGTGTGTGCGTGCGTGCGTGTGTGTGCGTGCGCTCTTACCTTGTGGGTAGCCTGCGTTGCCTGTCTGGTAAATGCCTGGTGTGTAGGTAGGAGCCGTGGCGGCTGTAGGGTAACCCGTGGGGTAGCCTGAGGAGGAGGAGAATAATTACATAGTAGGCTACCGTATGTATTCCCAGGGCATGCCAGGTGAATGTGTGCGTGTGTGTGTGTGTGTGTGTGTCTTACAATGTATTTGAGAGTGAAGATGAGATTTCTCTATCTGCCATCATCAGTAAACAGCAATTAACATCAGTCAAATAACTACACCGCGTGCGCACCTGTGTGTCTGTGCGTGCGTGCGTGTGTGAAGCGCGTGCCATGAGGCTTACAACCGCTTCCATGTGCACTGGTGAGAAATACCACTTGCAACCATGGCCTGCTACGAGCTCTGCCACCTGCACGCAAGGGACCAGGGGGATGCCAGGCGCTGACTAGACCCAACCGACCAGTTCAGTGATTTCGTCTTGTCATGGTTTTTGTTTTCCAGAATTATTTACCGAGGTCTCCTTCACTAGTTGGATCTTAATCGGTTATGACGAAAATGTGTTGTATTCTTGTTTTAAGTCAGGTTCTATAACATAGGTGAGATGTAGGCCTACAGGTTTTCTTAAAATCATTCTAAAACACAAATATGTGTGATATGTTTTGAATGTGCAGAACGTATTGAACATGAGCAGAAATCTTACTGAAACACATATGAGCTATTAGAGTCTAGGGGTTTATAAATGAATCAAAATAATTCATTTAGGCCTATCATTGACGTGAATAGGTGCAGTAAAGAGGTTACTGCCCCAAACAAAAGACACAAAAGAAGGCAGAAGAGTAAAGCATGCCTATACACTGTATGTGTGTTTAGCGGAGATAATATTAAATGAGAAAAGTTGATCTACAGGAGAATAATCCGCCTGAGAGCCTTTCTGCATTCAATTCCATTATGTTTTAAATTGTCCCCTGGTGCCTGAATTTGGGTTTTGCTTTACATAAATAAAATGTCCACCATAAATGTATTCAGAAAAGGCACAAATTCTGCATAAAAAATTCACCAGAATGTAGGAAATTAAGTGTTTGATGGTTAAAATGTCCCGGGGGAGGACCCCCAGCTTAACATGTCACCGCCAATGTTCAAACAAGCATACGCCCATGGATGCACACAAGCACACAGCAGTATATATTTTAACTATTACTACATGTATGTACTTGTTCAATGGATGAGTTTTTGTGCCCTTTAACCTTCAAACCTCACAGGAGTCCTACATTATATGGTAAGAATATGTGGCATGGTCTATCTAAGATAGAATTACAATTAGGGTCATTTAGTGGATGCTTTTATCCAAAGCGACTTACAATGAGTTAAATTACTAGTATAGGTATTACAAGGAGCAGGTAGGGGTTAGGCATCTTGCTCAAGGAGGCTTGCAGGTAGGCCAACTCATGGGCTCAAACCCATGACCTTCCGGCTGGGAGTCCAACACGCCGACCACTAGAGTATCCTGCTTGACATTATTCACATAATGTCATTACCCTAACAACACAAAGTGCTGATTTGAGTGTCTAGTTTGTGTCTGTGTGTATGAGAGAGAAAACAAACAGTGTTTAGAAGAGGCATATACTGTATTTGGCAATTGTCCAGAGCCTCCATCATAGGGACAGTGCTCATCTTTATGAGTCATTTATGTCTCTTTCAAAGTAACCGGTGTGAAAGCGGATCCTACCCAGACATCACTTAAATCGACAAAAACGGCCACAGGTTTTTCTATCATTGTATGTTTTTCTATATTTTTTAACATCATGTCAAGAAAACAACCACGGCAACAAAGAAAGGCAGCATCCTATCCACCCCCTAAAGCCACATGAATTCAGCCTCGCTGATTAGCAACAAAGCAGTCTAACTGCGAGCGACAAAAAGAGAGGGCAGTATTTGAATCAAGTTAACAGCATATCTACCACACACTTGCACTCCCCTGGTGTGTGGTAGAGCTACACCAGGGCAAAGAGCATTAGTAAAAGAGGGCATTTGTGTTTCAAGAGGCTGAGGGACACTCACTGTGCAGGTGAGCACGGCAGCAGAGAGCATATTGGATGTGCGTGCAGTCAGACTGGCACTCAAGAAAGTGTGTGGTTGTTTGCTACACGCTAGGCTAAAGGTTTAGCGCTTTTTATTGCCCTCTGGAAAACAATACATGATGACGTGCACGTTTACGCACGCAATTTCCCAAACTCTTCAGATGTCTAGTCAAACAACGAGTGAAGGAATGTGTGTGTGTGTGGGGGGGGGGGGGAGCGCCTATAGCAGTAAAGAGGACACCGTTATCACGTCGGTTGCCATGGCAACAACCTGCCTCATGAATCACCAGTGGAATGTCAGGGACAAACCCTGCCCCCACCTAGACCACGTTCACATAGTTCTTAAGATCGTCGCATCTCACATTGCCCGCGTTTCCGTCTGTCCACGTAAGCGTGGCATTATTTTACGTCTGTAGATGAACGCTGATGCAAGACTTCACACAATGCTGGTGGTATGATTATTCTCCATGTAACTGTGACAGCGGAGGCCTACCGAGGTAATCGCACAGTCATCCACTATCCCCGACTATAGAGCAATGACAACAATACAGTCCGCTATAATACCATCTCAGGCACTCTGGCAAAAATTATACGGTCAGTGAAATATTGTCTCTATATTTGTCAAGCTGAAAAACCCTTCACACGGTAGTAACATTTTCCTTATAGGAACTGTGTGTGTGTTACTGAAATGGATGAACTAGAAGTATGGCCATTTCAAATACCCTGTTGTTGATTGGGAACCAAGCCAGATTTAATCTTCATTATCAACTCACCCGAGGATGACAGGCAGCAGAGGAGAAATTGCATATGTTTAATACGGGCAGAAAATAGAATCCAATCCCTTCAAGAGTAAAGGGAAGGAGGCCATTCGAAACACAGAATGAAAGGTGGAACGCAATATGGACCAGATAACCCTCACAGAGAGTTATCTGGTATGCCACTCCCCCTATGAGAAGAAACATGTGACTGCACCATCACGCTCGCCTGGGGTAGACAGACACTATCAAATGTACATATATGAGTGGTGATGTCATATACATGAGGCTCACCTGTGTATGTAATGTTCTTAGGATTGCCATAGGGAGTCCCGGGCTGGACAGGACTGTACACGGGATTCATAATGGAGGACACTCTACCCTTACTGCAGGATAGATATAGAGACAGAGAGGAAAGAAAAACACATGGCAAAAGGGGAAAGGTTATGAGGTTATGAGAGTAACGGCTGATATTGAGACATATTCCTGAAGCTGCCACCTGAACGCGTCGTCTGCACAGCTTTGCCGATGGCGCGGTGATGGGACAGATGTTCACACACAAATTTTAGGAGGACCAATCAGGACATCAACCGACAATCTTAATTTGAAAATACTACGCTTGTTTGTTTTATTGTTTTCCTTCGAATGGCGCTCTTACACTGCATAGTACCGGCTGGTTTTCCATCGGTATCACCTCCGTCGAGGTTCCAAGCCAGCTCAAGCGATACCAAAAGGTGATGTGAAAACACTGCAGACTAGTGATTGGTCAGAGAGAATCATCACTGCGACATTGCGCGACATTAAGTTACTACGTTTATTTTATTCACCTTTTATTAAATGGCAACCCACAAAACCACGCCATGGTCAATCGAGAAGGTGCATACATTGCTCTGTTTAACCTTGCCCAAGAAAGAATCCAGCGAGAGCTGAAATGAACAGTTTAGGGAAAAGTTTAAAATAAAAATTAAGTGACTACAGATCAATAAAGGATCAACAACAGCGGCGTCGCTATGACGCCCAGCTAAATTGAGGGGGTACTATCTGCAGTGGAAAACACCGTACCATGTACCAAAAGCAACTGTCGAGTCAAGTTGAGCCGGTACTATGCAGTGGGAAAGTGCCATATGTGTTTCAATGAGAGTATTCAGTTCTCGCTTTTTGTGTTTCACAAACAGAAAAATGGCTAGGGGCTACATACGGAGAGTGAGGGTGACGTTGGATCCAAAGTCAGGAACAGATATACTGTTGGTGTCAATGACATAGAAAATAAAGATAAAAAGTGATCCTGAGGCAGATAAACTGCTGCTAGCGGTGAATATTCAGTCTAGAAATATGAGATGGCAATGGGTGCATTTCCACAGTGCATTCGCAATTCTTCAACTGACCCCAATGATTGGTCTTTGAGCCAGGGTTAACTCAATTATGAAGGACCTTCCATTGGAGGTTGCAAACCTTCCAGATGATGTTTAGGATGCAATGCAGAAACCTGATACTGAGGGCATTGGCAAAGTTCATGTAGCAATGGTAGAAGGTTCATCTTAAGACCATAGCCGTATAAAAGGGGCTAAAGAAGCTAGGTAGATGTAATGTAATGGTTGCTGTTAAACTGGGTAATGGTAATAACCTACTATGGTAACAGAACAGATTAACTGATAATAACAATTATGATGAAATAACAGTTGTAGTAATATTTCATTTACATTAGTCTGAGAATATCCCAAGCTTTTACAACCCAGTTCTCTAAAAATACAAAGAACCTTGTAAACAAGAAAAGTAAATAACCAGTATAGTATAAAAGTAGCCAAATTATGGGATGTACAAAACATAACCGAACAGCTCAGCGACAGTATAGGGACTAGGCAGAGCACGCCAGCGCATTGTATCACATTGCAGAGCATGGCTATTTATTAGTGACCCAATTTGATATGATTAATATGACAGCATATTTTCAAGTTTGCATCACTTTCTTTCAGGATGTGATCCCCCATTGGCTGGCTACAGGGATGTTCACAGAGAAACGATAGATGTAGCAAAGAAGCTAATAAAGAAGTTTAAGAAGTTTAAAAATACAGTGTTTCTCTCTAGAGTCTTTGTGTGAACAACACCTCAAAGGTATCCATTTGAGATGGTCCAAGTGTTTAGCAGTAAGGGCCTTCATTACGATACTTCATTAGCGATAAATGTATTAAATTGTGAGAAGGGTAGATTTAACACCCGAGATTACAGCTGCCTAAACGTCTCTTAAAGTTCCGGGCTAATTGAACGAACTGAACAACAAGCAGATCCCTCTACATTTATAGTCATGCAGTAGTACCGGTGAAAGAAATGATTCCCCAAGAGGTAACCAGCTAAACCAGGCTACCGGCAAGATAAAATTCAGATCAGTGCGTTAACAGCAGAAAACAATAGCGGACGAACACTGATAATAAATTGGATGAAGAAGGAATGGTAGCAATAGTTCATGGCCAAGGACCTTTATACAAAGCAATAATTACAGGCTACTGGCAGCCTCTTCTTCTAGTCAGCCATGTACTGCAGGGGTTCAACGCTGCTTGCTGGCTGAGCCACTTCCCACTCACTGTAGAAAAGCAAACACCCACCTCAGCCTTCCTAAAATAACCTAGTGGCTTCGAGCAACAAAAAATGGAATCTCCATAAGCACAATGAAAAATGTAACAATGGAAGAATGAGTCTACAGGGATGGACAGACAGACAGACAAATCCATACTGTACATAGATATATAAATAAACAGAACACTGACAAGAGATTTTTTTTATCCCTTGAATACTAGCTATGATTTGATCTCTGGCCAACATTTAAATGCCCAGCAGTGATGAAACCCAACTGTCACAAAAATAACTATTTAGTCTCACAGTCCAAGAAAGAAAAAAAAGATTGCAGTTGTGTGGTTTTAAGAGACGGCAGCGGCATGGCCAGTGGGAACATGCAGAAACAACACTACCTAAGCCTCTCTCTCCTTTAGTACAAGAATCCAGCCGAGTGATCAATGCTAATAAAGCATTCCTCTATAAATGTAAGTGGAATTTAAAGACACCGCACGCTAACTTTAGGCTTAAAACAAAGCATGCCATTTAAAACTGTTATTTTGCATTAAAAGCTGAATGTTAAGTGGATCATAACCATTATGTTAGTTCACAGAGGGGTTAATATCATGCTTTTATAGACTATTTTTTTCAAGATATTTAAAACCTCACATAGAATAATAATTGAAGTGTAAAGGCTGATGAGGACAACGGTGCACCCTCAACCGCCCACACTAGTTAGCATGAATAACATTGGCGGGGGGGGGGGGGGGGGGGGGGTTTAAAAAAAAAAATTTAAAAAAATACCAAATAATGTTGTTTATTCTTTG
>JAOEHI010000006.1:65564-98528 GCA_025447815.1 Percopsis transmontana
CCCCCCCGGCGGCCCGGGGGGGGGGGCGGGCCCCCGGCCCCCCCCCCGCCCCCCCCCCCCCCCCATGAAATACAACATTTTCTACACTGACCTCTTAAGGTTCTGAATGCTTTCGGGATGATACAAGAAACTCAATTGGTCAGCGTTGAGGCCGTTGGCCATTCTCATGGCAGTGTTAGCGAGGAAATGGCAATACAAATCTGTGAAATAAAAAAGCAAAAGGTAATTGTGAGTGCAGCAGTGTGCAGTGATTTAAATACTAGCAAAAAAGTAATGAAAAAAACAGAGAAAAGTGAATGATAGCCAGGCAGGTGCAAAGAAAGCGACACCGTTGAAAGTAAAACAAAAACTAAATCATACACACAAGATAATAAAGGTATTAGATCAGTGGAGCACATGGACCAAATGCTAATTTATTATGCAATAGGGATGGGCATGAACAATTGACTAGTCGGACACAGGCGTTGACAGATATTCATCAGTAATCCCCTTTCATTTTGTCTACGATAGAATCATGTCAGATCTTATATTTTTCCAAGTAAATAATCCACTATGATGACTTATCTGTTCTTTACGTAGGCAACTGCTATTGATTTAGATTCGAACATCAGCAGCGGGTCGAGGTTGAACAATGGCGCCAGCCAGGCCATGCGAGGTGTGGAATTATTTAAAACAAATAGATGATATGGTTCAGTGCCAATTAGGTCAGATGTTGGATCTCCATAACCCATAGCGAGACTTCGAAACGCATGCTATGAAACGAGAACTAGAGTTACCCTAGCGGTTCCCTGAGTAGCATGGGTGAGATGTCTCACCTGACCTTCCCTTCTTGCTGGGGCGAAGCGAGAAGAGGTGTGCTTGCTTGAATGACGATTCTGACGCTGTGTAGGTTACTTATAGGGGGTTGGTACCTGACACTGACGTCAAAGGTCACCCGCCAGTCACGGCTGGCGTAGTGAAATAAACGCTTCCATACGCTGGCATAGGCATACGCTGGGGCACATCCCATAGTGAGACATCTCACTCATGCTACTCAGAGAACCTAGTTACAAGGCTAGAGTAACTCTAGTTTCTAAGTGCCAAACGAAAGGATCAACCTGAGTTCAATGACTTTCAAGAATATGCTTCCGCTATATTTTGTAGGAGAAGATGGCATTCATTGAACCTCAATATACTGTACCGTGCCATCACGCAGAATGATTAGGCTACTGCTCAAGGTGAATGCCACTATGAAGACAATGTTGAAATACTGTATAATCCAGGCTAAAATCTTCTGACAAAGTTGCCATTACAATGGACACATGGACAGCCTTTACAACTCATTTGAGTCATATGTGACCGCTAACTGTCATTATATACTGTAGATGTCTGGAGGCTTAATTTTATTTGATAATCCCCTCAACTCAATAGGACAGGTGATCTGTCTTGGACATACTTGTTTTACTTTACAAGAATTAGTTACCTGCATGGTATGAACCGTTTTTGTTCACATTAATTTAGTTAAAAAGTAATTAATGTTTGATTGGCAAAACTGTGTTTACTGATTAGCCTACTGCCTTGCTATAGGCTATCTACCACAGCAGGTTAAAGTGTTTGCAGTTTATCACATTCTTGCAATATTGCATGCTGCTGATAATATAGACACATGGTTAATGCTGGTTTATTTCATACTTTGATATTACCTGTGGAGCCGTTTGGCGTTGTATGAGTGAATAAACAGAACTCAAATGCCACGTGTTGTAGGTGTCCTCTTATCAACTCAAATAATAGTCTTTACTAGTGGACTACTGAACAATTGGGAAAATGCTGATCCCTATTCTCCAAGCATCTCCATCATGACCTTCGACAAAACAGCACTGACCTACAGGACTGCAACCCAATCTTCAGCTGTAATTGCAACCTCTCAGGGAAAAAAGGAGCTAAATCAAAGTCTACTTGACCCGTCTGTACATACCTCCAGAGCACCAATCATTAACCTGCCTTATCACATACAAACAGTCTCGTCTAGCATATTAACGAGCCCCGAGGCTACCAGTTTGATAAAGATACACCTTGGCTCAAAATACTAAGTCATTACATACTACTACACACCCCATGTAGGTACCTTTGCGGGAGGATAATGACTCCAGTTGTCCATTTTTGGACTCATAAAGGAAAAAGAGTTTACATATGTTGAAGCCCCCCAGATAACCCCTTTTACCGCATCCTTCCATCCGGGACCAAGGGGATTGTCACCTTGCTATTTTTTGCAATTTGTTAAAAACAAAGATTTCATTTCAGTAATTTCGTGTCAGTTGAGTTCACCTGAAAATAATACAAACTGGAACAGATGTTACCACAGAAGAAAATAAAAATCAACCCTGAAAATGCCTAAAGCCTATTCCACCCCAGGCGGAATCTAAATCACAGATCACAGCAAAAACCCATTAAAAGGTTTTCTCTTTGTAAAATAAATTAACTTCCAGTCCTTCTTCAATACAATGGGTGTATAGGAACTTGGCAATTAAAGTGGTTCCCATTGTGAGTCTCCGTGACAATCATTAACAGCTAAACCATAATAACGGTACTTGACGATGAAAGCAATGTCAGCCGTTTAATGTAACGTGCACTTTTGCTACGGATGCACTTTTGTCGCTCTCAATGCCTCCCGTGTCTCTCGCTCTATCTCTCTCTCTCGTTGTCCCATTTACTAGCATAATGAATTTTTAGCTGAGGTCGTCGCTGTCATCTCTGGCGGCGTCAAGTGCACGTTATGTCTAAATCTCTCCATAATGAAGCCTGCTGTTTCCCCACACGTCTCTCTCGGAGGTGTGAGCGATGCTTAGATGTGAGGATACGTACGCTCAGCCTGACTTGGGGGAGAGTGCCAAATGCACAGAAGCCCCAAAGAACACCAGTGGGCCTAGAACCTTCATTATTTTTCAACATGGAGAACAGAAGATGGTTGAATCACCTCTCCTGAAGTCAGCCGCGCCACTGCTCTGGGCAAACCTACACTGAGTGTGTGTGTGTGTGTGTGTGTGTGTGTGTGTGCGTGTGTGTGTGTGGGGGGGCGGGTGCACGTTTTGGTATCTCTCTGTATCCTCGGCCTGAGGCAGTCAGCCAGGCTGGCCCGGGGGACATCCAAGGTAAAGCGAAGTTCAGATTCCCTTGTACATGGTTTCACACTGAGAAGCTAAGCTAAAAAGTGAGACCGTCAACTCTAACCTATTCCCATTCCCTCTGTCCTCCCAAACACTGGCCCCCTGCCAAGGGCACTGCTTACTTCCCACTGACGCTTTTGTCTGACAGTCGTGTCAGTATGATACCATTGCTTCACCTCGTATAGAGACAATGTCATCAGCACCAGCCATACCATCCAAATCATGAAACTTTGAGACCTAGGTATTTAGCGTTATGTGTCTCTAGCACAGCCTGCTGCTGTCTTGGTGTTGCCAGGCTGTTGTTGCTAATACATGACGTGGAACTATATCTACCCTCCCCCCGCCCACACACATTTTGTGTTTTGGGGGGGAATTTGAGCAGTAAAGCATAAAGCGAACCTTCCATGTCTTCCGGACAGCCTTGCTAGCTAAGGCTGCCGATCAGGTCTTTGTAATTTACTGGTCATATGCGTTGCCAAGCCCTAGCGTTCCATTTAAAATTATGTTATGAGCAAGTGTCATTTTATAACCAGACAGAGATATGATGGACAAGACCAAGCCTGCAGCCGTGGCGGGGTCACGTGTGACAACATATTACATAGATAGATGCATGAATTACACAAGTATGACATAATTACAAAATGCATGTTTTAATGGTGTGTTGCAGCAGTCACTGCATACAATGACTTTAGTACAGAAAAGTTTTGAGGTTCATAAATCCCTATTATATCAGCTTTAAAAGTCACTACTCAAGATATCTAAGGTTAATCAAGAACATCACTTTTTCAAACTGCATGATTGGAAAGGTTTCTAGCTAATGGCAAATGTTTACAATAAATAAATCTATACTTCCTTGTATAAATGAAATATTCTCCAATATACAGTATAACAGAGGCTGCCAGTTCATCCATACAAATTACAAACAAATGCCGTGCAGTCTGGATGTCAGTGCAACCAACTTAATGTTGAGCAATCCCCTGCAGGGTTAGGCCTATATTGCTTGGGATTGACGTAAATTGATTGATCATAGGTATAAGAATATAAGATTTTATTAATTTTAATTTATCCACATACAGTAAACAGGCTTTTGTAAAACATAATCCTGTAGTTCATAATTTGTGTTTCTTTTCTTATAAATAAAAACAAGCAAACATTTTACAGAAAATAAATCCATACTATCCATTATTATGGATAATAAGGCTCCACAATGCCAATGTGAGGGAATGCTAGGCTATACAGAGAAACTCAGTGCAAACCCAGATGGTGCATGCATCTAAAACAGCCGTCCAAAGAATGCGATGCCAACAACAGCACCACGATTTAATTCTGTGCTTTAAGGTAAAACGAATTCAGGCGCTGTGCTGTTAAACGGTAATGGGCGCAGCATTTGGAATAATTGCTGCGCACAGAATTTCACTTGCCTGTAAAATGGTCACACACACACTGAAACTCCCGACACCATTTTGAGCCGCACGTCTCTTACACAAAATCCAAAAGGCTACTGCGTACAGTGGGTAGGCTCTGTCCGAGCTGGGACAAGATCAGGGCCAATTTCCTTGCACTCATTCAGAACCCCGCCACCTTTTAATGGAAGCTTTAACGAATCTCAGATGCCCTTTGGAGTATTTATACTGCGCAGCAATAATGAACAATACGAATATGCTTGGCGGAGAAGAAACGAGAATGTTTTTTTGAGGTTATACTGTGATTTTATCCGAGCTAGGTCGGCTAACTACGTAGTGAACATTCCATCGCACACTTCCTCGCGTAGACTATGGCAGGATTGACAAATAAACCGTTGACAAATAGCTTGTCACCTAGCCTAGTCCCTGTTCCGAACTGTGCTCGTCCGAAAGGGATTTTTTTTAAATTGAAAGACGATCGCCCTCATAAGACCACGTTTGTTTGCTAAATAAAACATTTGATATGTCAGACTCACCCGTGATCTCCAGGGGTGTTGATCAAGTCGGACGGTGCGTTAGGTTCCAGGCAGATTTGAGTGTTGTCAGTGTTGTTCAATGCTGGCGGTTTCTTCTACTAGGTTTGGCTCGGCGATTTCTCCAAAGCGCCGTAGTTAGTGACATCGACGTGCACACAAAGTGGGGGGATGGGGATATTGCGATCGGGGGAAGGGGGGTTATCGGGGCTTGCAAACACAAGGGGAGGACCTTTATTTCTTCCTGAAGCGAGACAGTGGCGTTCAGCAGCCTCTACGACCCACAGCGCACTTCTGAAGGAGGGCACGGTATACAAGCACTTCCCTTTGCTGAGAGGTGGGGATGGCAGTCAAGGATGGATGTAGATTTGGATTGTAACGTTACTTAGAAAACATCCCGTAGGCTATCGGCCTACTGTACTATATTGTGTAGGATCCCGCAGTGTCCAGAGCTGGGCTAAGTGCCCCCGTTGTCTTATAAGATAAGAGAAGATGAAGTAAGATGAATATTATAACTTAAAAGATTCAACACAATTTGTCAAATTAACCACAATATTTGGTGCACTGTAAAAATACTAAATACTAACTAGGCGGCCATGCAATGTGGTAAGTAGGACAAGGACTGTTGGTAGCCTACATTGGTTGTCCAACACAAGTAGATCTCCCTAACGGTTTTTTTTAGATGGAGTGAACATCTCATCTCATTTGCCACATACTCACACAGGTTGGTCATATAACATAGTTTGGTAATTTCGTTTAGTCTGTAACAAGTGCCATGCTCTTGGTCACCCAAATGCGACAACAACAACGTAAGAAAATATACCTTTATAATCCCTTTTTGCAGCCTCACTGTTGACTACCACGGTATTTGTTAGTAAATATAACTACCATGAACTTTTAACGTTGTTACTGTGTTTCTCTGAAGTAGTAAGACCGCAGTTACACCACATTTACAGACCAGGGAGAAGTAGGGGGGGTCTGCTGGGTGTCCGAGGGTGACAGAAAGGAGGAGTAGAGAGGAGGACATTAGGCCTACGGAGATAACAGTAACCTTCTCTGCTCTCCCTCAGTAGCCCCATCAGCTGATGGGGTCATGACATACAAATCAGGACCAAACTTTCACTCTCTTCTCTTTTATTAGCAGTCGGTCAATGATATCTAGTGGGTTCAGTGGATGAAACGGCTTATGAGCCAACACAAATATGATCTTTCACGCACTTTTTTAACGCTAAATCACAATTCACACCATCAAGTGGCATAAATTCACATGTGGCTGTCAATCCAGCCCCACAGCCTCGAGGACATTTCTCGTCCCACTTTCAGTGGACTCAGACTGAACGTTTGCTATGTTCAGTGACCTTTTCTACTAAAAGACGTTTCCAACTTTTTAAAACTAATTTGAAAGACGTTTGCTGGGTTAAATGGGCGTGGCGAATGTGGCATTGACGTGTATTCAAAGTGAAGCCGCATATTTGGAACCTGTAAGGGGGTTTAATTATAGGCCTAGCCTAGATAATTGTGAATATTTGTAATCACTATTAAATACCAGATCCAAATGTTGCGTTCATCACCAGGTCATTTAAGATGGAATGCAGCCTATGCCGACTCATTCTGAAATTAAATGGATGAAATTCAAAATCGGAGCATATTGACACAACATATTGTTCCTAGCAATTGGAACAGGTTTAGTGCGTCACAGCAGCGACAGAGGTGATTATATATACCGTCATCTTGTGCATACAACATTCTACAGCAGTGAAGGACAAACAATCGCTTTATTCTTGTTAGCCATGTGAACATAAATTACTGCTGCCCTCTTCTGGCGGCTGATTGCAAAACGCATCGCATCCAAGCCGCTCTACTGGAGAACGAATTTAAGGTGTCCACTTTGTATCTTATCCTTGTGGTTGAAACCCGTGTAACAAAAACTTAGATTTTTTGGTTTTGATAAATAAGTGCTGAGTGGTTCGCATTACTCTCTACCCCTCCCCATACAGCCACATGCACTTTAGTGCATAGTTTCAAAACATGAACGGAGCTGGGGAGGGGTTCTGCGCTCTATAACATAATTGGTAAGTGTACCTGTGTGTAATGGATATAAGCATTTTAGATGTATTATTGTTTAGTGTTTTCTCTATTATATAAATCCACAGCCAACAGTAAATATGTGTGATATGAACAGGCCCAACACTTGGTACAACCAAGTCAAGTATATTGTTTTCAAATTAATTCATTTTGTTAATGACTTGTTTTGTTAAATAATAAAATAGTGCCTTCTTCTATGCATCATCTTAAAAGGTACAGTAAGTAAGACTGTAAAAACTGTAGCATCTTAAAAACACGAATGACTAAAAACCCAGTCATCTGATCTTAAATGAATTACATCACAGCCAGACTGACCCAGAAAGAAACCACAGGTTGGTTCTAGTAGGAATAGCAACAGCAATACTAGGCTGGTAATAAAACTATGCCTAGATATACCAAGAGGATTCATATGTGACCTGAGAACTGTGTCACACACTAATCCCCATGTTGTTATAAATAGTGTTGTGTTATACGTGAACACGTCTCAGTGACAGAATGTAATTCTCTTTTTGAATATTGCCATAGAATGCTTCATATTAAATGCATGTGCTGTAGACATAATAAAAGAACAATAGAAATCCTTCAGAGTCATGGTGGACACCATCCGATTTGAGAGAAAGAAGGTGTGGCTGGTCTGAACAGACCTCTAATCCTATAAACAGGATATAAACAGTGTCTAAAGGTGGTTCACACAGACCTGGCGGTCACATTTGTTTTTCGTAAATCCAGAGCTTCTCATTTCCCTCGTGCTGGATTATCTGGGTGGCACCGGAGCACGGACAACCCTTCAGAACCATGGCACTGCTAAAGTCAGGATGGCTGTGGAGACAGTGTGAGTAGTGTTTTTCTCATTCAACAGTAGTCTACAGTGAGCGTGCAAATACTGGTTCAATGCCTTGGTCAAGGGAATAAACGTACCCCACTTGCATTTAGTCTAACAAGGTGTGTGGTCATTTAGACAACAAAGGAGATATGCACCAGATTTGTCTTTAGGTGTAATATTTTGTATGCACACCCTTTTGTTAAATAGGAGGTAGAAAGTATGTACTCTTATAGGCTAACTCTTACCCATAATCCAATTAACTGTCTCTCTGCATGCCTTTAAGTGGCTTACAAATGACAATGCTATAGAGAAATAGTGCAAACAAGCCATACACTCAGACACACTACACAAACTAAAACTTAAAACCAGCTTGTTATGAAGAGGTTCATTTTTGATAACCATGGCCCTGTGGTATTGAGTACTTCTAGGATATTATTTATTGATATACAGCTTCACAAGATTCAAACCGTTTCAAGAAAACCTTACCAATAATGGAATAGCTCCTCTCTGTGCAAGAATTAAATATAAATATTGCCATTAGAGAGCTAAATGCACTACAGGAACTAGCACACACCTTTATATTTCTCCCTAAAAAAGAACCAGAGGCCATTAGTCAGGCCCTGAGCTCTGTTGGGAGCTCTAAACGTTTCCTCTAATACCGTTTCCCTCAAACAGCATCAGTCTTCAAACGCTGGAAATTGAACTGGTGTGATATATGGATTGATGGAAGTCTCGTCTTCTACAAGACTGAAAGTAGACGAGACTTTGAGCACCGTGTTGGCCTCAAGACTACATGTATAGATGTCAGCTCTGGATTGGAGTGTGAAGGTATACAGCCCTTGTATACTGTATTGTCTTGGAGTGTGCTCCCGATTCCACTTTTCTGCAAACATTACTTCATTCTTCACCTGCTACACAATTCTACTATAGTGATAACCCAGTAGGGAAATAATGGACGTATAGCAAACGGTATAGTCCAACACTAGTCCAAGACAGTATTTAAATTTCTAGCTACACAGCTACATAGGTGTTTTGAGTTTTGACTGAATTCTTCTCCGGTGTAAATTAAGCTTTGCTACAAAATTGCAGCAAAAGGCATGTATTCGAAGCAGCCAGTCATACAGTAGATGTCAGTCAAGGGGGGATCTGTATGCACACAGTCCTGAGAAGAGGTCTAAACAGACATAATAACTCAAAACTCCCTTCCGTTCCTCGCAGGTGTGACGCCTCCAGAAAGCCATCCTAGGGACAATCTGATTGTAGTTCATCTCAAAGATGGCAGCATGGTCAACATGTGTGCCAACAGTGAGGATGAAGCCATGTAAGTATACGCAGCCTTATTTCCACTTTCTTTTATTTCTTCTATTCATTCATTTCTTTATTCTTTTTTTTTTCTTTTTATTTAAGAGCATGGAAACTTACTCTGCTAGAAACCAAAAGAAACCCAGTGAGTATTCTTTTAAAACACACAGACCCATTAAAAAAATGAATAATAACAAGAATAATTTTATTAATAAGATAATATATGAAATCAGCATTCTATTGAATAAACAATGTATTGATCAGTACATTTGGCCGTTCCAGTACAAACTATTGTTTTCTATCCACACACAGGTGTTCATGTACGACCCATATGACGACTGCTACCAGGCTGTCCCTCTGAGCAGTCACCGCACGGTGTACATCATGCCTGGAGCCGGACCCGGTAATGACAGCACCAGATGCTGCCATTTAACTTCCAACTGCTTCAACAATGTGCTAAAATTAGGAACAGCTTGGAACGTTTTCAGTCTATTTTTATTTTGTTCTCACCTGTAATGATGTCCGATGGTGAATATAATTCAGTTCGCACAGTAATCAATTCATATTTGGTGTGCATGCAGTATCCTGGACGGCCTTTGACCACTAGTGGGTGCTACCGCCTCCGCAAAAACCAACCAGCAATAAAAAAAAACAAAAAAAAAACACAACTACTATACTCTTTCCCCCTTCCTCTTTTCTTTGTCAGTAATGAACAAAAGGGGTGATATTACGGAAGTGTATTGCATTCACTTCACAGTTTTCTCGTAATTACGAATTAAAGATCGTAAGTATGTCAGTTGTGGATGACATGTCTATGATTAGGTCATTTAGCAGATGCTTTTATCCAATGTGACAGTGAGTAGGCTACAGTTACAAGTATTAAGGAGTTAGACATCTTGGTCAAAGATGCTTACAGGTAAGGCCTGGCTTGTCGGGATTTGAACCCACAACTTTTCAGGTGGAAGTCTAACCTAACTGACCCCCTAAGACTAACTGGACTATCCTGCACTAATCTTGTCTCTGCTCCACATGATAGGTACCCATCAGCTTGTTGTTCAGAGGGACCCGTTTGATGACGTGGCAGAGCAGCTGGCACTAGGACTGTTGGCTGGCATAGCAGCAGGGGCGGCCATGCGCTCCTTTCTGTGGATGCCCTTCTTGTTTTGCTGAGAGGCTCTTGAGGACACAAACACTACAAGGCCTCATTTACATCACAGAACGACATGTAAAATATAGACCTTCTGTGTTCCTCCAACACCACCTATCATTGGCACTAAGCTAGAATTAAAGCTAAATATTTTTGTTTTAATTAAGGGATAGCTGGAGGTGCAGTGAGAAGGGAGAATGTGTCCGTGTGGCTATCTATTCTTGAGGCTTGTCCCAGGGGAGCCAGGCCTGCACATAATCCGTCACCACAAGCTGGACAAGTTTTGTTACATTTCCTACCAGCCACAATAATAATGAGTTCGATCAACAACCTATCTGTATTCAATTGCATTTTTGTACCACTGAGATGTGTACACCTCATTTGTTGTGTGTTGTGTGCCCTTTAGTTATAACCCACTGACTGTACTGTTTTGTTGAAAAAAGGCTGGATAAACCCTGAAATTGTTTTATGAATTAGAGAGAGAAAGATGTCTGACGTCGCTTAGAGCACAGGTTTTCAACCTTCCAGCAGTTAGCTCCTCAGTAGCAAAATACGTAGAGTGACTTATAAGGCTTCAAAATGTACAGAGGTGGTATCAGCTGATTAACTCACCAATAAACCAAAATACCTTATGGAGGCGATTGATTTGATTTCCTATCGGAGATATATATGAGAATTGTATGCTAGGCTCCAGTTAAAACAACACATATGCTTTCTATTCCATAGATGATTTAAACACACCTCGATTTGTGTCTGTAATGTAACTTGTGGTTGTAATCAGCGTTACAAAAATTTTGATTTGGTATGAAACTGGCAACAGTCCCTTCAGTCGCATCCATTTGTGTTGTGTCTGTTTCCAAATAGAAACAGCCAGGACTGAAATTTGCTAAATATCTGCCAAATTTACAGGTGAGGTTAAATTAATCTCAAGCAAGCTCTATTTCTACATGTCAAAATCAATCAAGGCAATTAGACAATTAAAATAATTTAATCTTTTTTCCCCCCCCCCACAATCACACTGCTTTAACATAAATCATATCAGTTGTATGTAATAATTTGCACAGAATACATAATCCTAGCGTAAACTGCAGAGCATCAGAAGATACGTGATCAATTTCCTGAATAACATAGGAAAAACATTTTACAAAATGTTAACATTTTAATAAATAAAATTTGATGTAATATACACCATTATGAATATACAACTACAACAAGCATACCAAGACATTTGAAATACAAAAAATTGACAGTTTGGTTGCTATATAAGCTTCAATCTTTAGGGGTGGGTGTGAAAAGGAAAGACAGTAGCCATACATTCTTGTTAGTGTTTGTGCCAACACCTAGAAAAAGCATAATGACCATGAGCACTGACTTCTCAAAAATAGATAAAGTAAAAAGGGGTTGGTTACACATCTTGTCCAAAGAGAAACCGAGGTACATAGTTGTTTACGTACAGTATGTATCAAATAGTGAACATGTGCAAATTTCCTTTTCCCATCATAACAAGATTTTTTGAAAACGACGTCCGTTACTAAAACCGGTTTAAAGACAAACTGTAAGGAATAACAAAGAAGATCTGGATTCCAAATACAGTTATATTGCATTTAGGATGAAGACTTGCACATAAGTATCAAACATTAAACTCTCAGATAAACGGGAGCTTGCTAATGTTTGGACACTATTGCAGGGAAGTTTAAGTTAAGTATAGGCACCGTTATATGAGTAACAACAACTAGCGGTGGCATGTAGAGCTTTCTGATTGGTTTCTTGTAGACGTACAGTAGAAGTTTGAATATATTTTCAAGTCTATTCATTTTACAATAAAAGCTATGTTTACATTCCACTACCAGTGTTGTTGCTTATATACGGGATACAGTCGTTGTAGGTCGGGTCAGTGTGTTTGTCTGACTTGACAAACTGACATATGTCACAGGTATAAATCTTTGGGAGTATTTGGACTAGTGATGAGCCCATACTATGTTCACTGGATGAGGTGGGTTTTGACCTCAGCATCAAACGCAATGACGCGGGTGTACACTTGTGAATGTGAAACAGTGTACTTGCTACCACCAACACGTTAAGACTCTGTATACCCCAGTAAGTTTTGGTAAACACCAAGTACAAATGCATGAACTCAACGGAATCAAATGTACTTACATTAAAACTTTTCACTCAAAATGATGGGTCAGGTAGAGTGAAAACAAACCTCTTTCAAACATATTAGCATATATATTTGGCTAGAAACTGCACTTGCAAAGTAGACACAACATACCAAATTATCAAAGTCTTTAATGGAAATATTTATTACCATTATATAACTCTATGACTTTTGGCCAAACATCAACCTACAGTACAGTACAGTAAAGTACAGGATTGTATAGCTACATTTTGTCTGAATCCTAGAGATACCCAACAAAATAAAGCACCACAGATGTATTTAAAATAGCACCAATTGTCAGAATGTATACCTTATGGTGGCTATGCACAGCCATAAAAAGTGCCCAGAATTTGTCACTCTTGCCGGTTGTCACCCATATCTGCATTACATGTAGCACACGTCTCAAGCTGTGTCAGAATTTCATTCACATATACTCAAACATGCTTCTGTTGTGACAGAAAAGAAAAAGGGTTGTATCACCTAAAGTCAACTCAAAGCAGCATCATAAAGCACCGTGTCTTCTACATATATATATATATATATATATATATATATATATATATATACTGTATATATATATATAAACACACACACACACTGTAAAACATTTCTACTTGTCTGTTGATTAGATCAATATTGATGACTTTTATATGAGCGTGTCCTGCTGCTATTCGGACCTCAACGGAGTAACGCCCTCAGAAGATAATCCTGGGACTGAAAAGTTGTTCAGTTCACTGCTTAACTAAGACATAAAATACAGGGTCAAACGAGGATTATGAGGAGATTACGGTTCTGCATGTTGTCTGTAAAGAATCGTTCTTTTTAAGGGCCCTAGTTAGAGCAACTGCTCAAATAAGAACACAGCCCACAAGTCTATGAGTGAAATAAAAACTACAGTCAACTAGGGTATTAAACTGATCTCAAGTCACAATGATGCCTCACTATTAGCCTGTGTATGAATCCAGCAAACTATACAGTTTCATTGTGTTGCACCATTTTTGGTTATCTATCTGATCTTGTTTTATACATGACCGAAAGGTTTTGCCTCAAAGACATTAGACTTTTTTTTCTGCATTGCAATAATAAAGCAACAAAAATATGTATAAAAAACAGAACATAGTAATTCTCCAAAACAATTACTGCTAAATTAATATGTGTGTCTCTCTATAATATTAAATTCTTAAACTAAATTCTAGCATTTAAAAGTCCATCACTCACATATAGATATTAGTCTGATACATGTTTAGCATCATATAATGTGCCAGACCCTACACTACATATTTCGCACTCAGCCGCCAATATAGATTTGTGAATATTTTCTCATACAAAAAATATATATGACAAGGTATGCATATTTTAAATATTATTTACATTGTGTGATAAAATGTCTTTTTTTTTTATGTGCATTTTTAATGTCGCTTAACTCTCAAGTTAAGACATATCATTAATAAGGGTAGGTTATTTACACAGTATACTATTGGAACACTTTCTATGACACAGTAGTGATACAAGTATCTGTACTATTTTCACATTTTAAGAAAAATGACATTGGCGAAATGTGTCTTGCTGTGTTTTTTTACTTGAATTTCTGGGACAATATTCCTAAATAAGTCAATAGTTTTGTGATTATGTTCTTGATATAGCATACAGTCGGGAGGTTTTATAAAGGGGCGCACCAACTGTATAATAATGTAGTTATAAATCAAAAAGATGGATCCTGTCTGACAGGTTGAAAATGTATCTAATTGATGCTTTGTTATTTTATTGTTGTAAATATATACATCATCTTGATATTTTCTTGGAATGCAAGATACTATTTTTCCTTTTCATTGCATTTAAACTGAAATGTTACAAAATATCGCAGTGTTTCAATGTCAAAATAATGTCATTCTGGGATTCTGAAAAGCAATCAATATGCTAAAATATCAAGTACTACAGTATTGACATGTGATATTACAATTAGGTCATTTTAGCAGACGCTTTTATCCAAAGAAATATTAGATATGCATTTAGCTCAAAGAAATAAACTGCACAATGTTATTAAATGCTAGTGTATTTCATTCTTGGGGAAAAATTTGGAATTTTTAAAAATGAGCTGTCAGACTGAGGATGGCCATCTTTAAAAACAAGTGTGTTACATAACACATTTCCTGTGCAATGTGTGTGTATTAGCACCAGCTCTCAACTCTTACACATACGAATAAAAGCAAAACAGAATCTACACATACGAATAAAAGCAAAGCAGAATCTACACATACGAATAAAAGCAAAACAGAATCTACACATACGAATAAAAGCAAAACAGAATCTACACAGTCTAAACAATTTGTCCAAACTGCATTCACATATGAAACAAAAAATAAGCCAGGAGCAGCACGTCAAAGCAAGACTCCGTCTTTCTATATTCTCATCACACGAGAATGATACGTTTTTTTTTTTTTTTTTTTTGGTACACCACAATGTTTTGCTAATTTGACAGCCTTATAAATTACCACCAACAGCAAATAATCACAAAATCTCTGGGTTCTATGACACAGCGTCTGATTGAGATGTCAATCACACACATTTCTCCAGCAATTTCCCATTCGAGCTACGATCATTCAGATGTCAATTCTGAGTTTGGGTATTTTACGATGAATAAAGACGTTTATAGAAGGTACTCTCTACCCTACACCTGTCAGACTGTACTGATACAAATCTTCCAATGGACCTGTATCTTTTGGAGCAGTGACAGATGTTTCTCAGTGGCACATTAAGAGGTACACAGTACAGTACTCCTCTTTTGGGGGATTTCTACACCATTGCTCAACTCAGCGCAACTTAACTCAAAACCTTGTTTCCAATCTGTGAAATATGTCTCTAAAAAGCCCTTGATGAGAACATTACACAATTAAACTGTCTAGAGGGTTTATGTCGTTGCAGTTATTTTCTCTAAAGTCTTTCCTTTCACACACAAAATCAGATTTTTTTAGAACATTTCAAGAGCCTGGGTTTAGTAAGAAACCCTAGGGGCTCACATAAACATATTTCGTATTCTTCTGTTTTGGATCTGCTCCTCCAAAACCCTTTTTTGTAGTGACTTGGAGGGAAAAGTCATGCTCAAAAATATATATGTATATGGGTTTTTCTAAATGTCGCTCAAGCAGCCTAAAAAATTAAATAATCATATATTGAAAACCAAAAATATGGGAATATATTTTGTATGAATTAATGTAACTGCATGCATGTGTTATATATTACTGTATATATAAAATATGCAATTTCTTATATATTTTATATTAAATAAAGATATATACAAAATTTGTGGTAATATGTTTATGTCTTTAGTGAATTGCTGCTTTACTTTGAATACCATTTGGGAAAAACAATTACAAACACTACTTTAATAAATTAAATAAAATGCAATCGGATTAAATCCTTTTTTCTACGGCAAAGCAAACTGGTCAGTGTAGCATTGATAATGTGTTTAAAAACAAAGAAAAATCATACATCAGGTAGCTATAGAGAGAATGTAATTGTTTGACTAGCACAAATTATGGACGACAGGATGATTAGATTTCTTGATTTAAACACATTAAAGGGATGTTTGAGGACATTTGATCCAGCTAACCAATTTATGGGTGCTATATACTCATATTGAATCTAGAAATGGCTTCTGTTTAATGATACTTGATGTCAGTGTAATTTCCTTTTCTATTTCTCCTGAAGATGAATTGATGAAAACATACATTGTCAAATTATTGAATGAAAAATATATTTAGAATGCAGGTTCAGTGTTTAAATATGATTAATATTTATATTCCACAACCCTAATTGTTACTTAATTGGGATATACCTATGAGAAGCATAACTTGGAGTGAGTTCTTGACCAGAAGCCAATCTGACAAAGAAAGTCAAAACAAGACAAAAAAAAAAAATGTGCAGCTTATGTTAAGCTGCACATAACCGCCCACAGCTCTAGGATAAAACCAACTGGCATTTGATTTGTTACTAGTGAAAGCAAGATGTTTGAGAAAAAGTGGGAAAAAAAGTAAACAACCTTTTGTGCTGGTGTATACATACCAAATCCTAATATGTGATCTATATTGTGAGATATGATTTGTGTAGTTTTATGCCTATGAAATACTAGGATTTCTTGGCTCCCTTATCATCTTCACTACCCTATTATATCAATTGAATAGAATGTCAGTTCAATAGAATTTCAATAGAATAGAATTTCAGCTTTCAATGATAATAAATACTAAAATTTTGTAAATTGTAAACAAAGTCTTTATACCATATAGGGCCAATGTTGTTTAAAAGGTCATACAACAAAGATTTTGGCTTGTGTTGTATCTCATATCTCTGCTAAGCCTCATACTGTAAGGTTCTTCAATTGCTTTTTTTGAGACTGTCTAGAGACACCTATTAACATTGCCCTTTTAAATGGCCAGCACAATAAGAGACAAAAGATGAATATACAGTATATAGAAAAAGACCCAAAAAGGCAGTTATTTTGACACACACACAAAAAATACAAAGAGTTTAAATAATAGTAACAATAACAACATATACAAAGCAGGCAAGCAACCACCATTAAGGCCATTGAGGCCATACAAAGCCACTCTTTTGTTAAACAAATTAGACTCTCCATTATTTATGAAAAAAATGAAGAAATTATATATAATATACCTTAGATATACTATTTTATAATATGGCACAAAATCCTATCCCTCACTCGGTGGTTGTTGTTTAAATTATCTAAAGAAAATCTAGTATTTTCTTGCAATAGATTCTGAATAGGATTTGGAGCCCTCTCGAATATCTAGCGTACAAAATGTGAAGAATATAACAAGGGATACACACACAGGTTATAGCAATAATAAGATTCTGCTCCAGTGCAAACCCTCCTTAGGTCTAAAAGAGTTTAAAATGAGCAAAGCAGAATATTTGGAACAAATGGGGTTGTTTGTGCTCAACTTTCAAACTTATGATAACTAACTAAATGTACTATGTTTTTAACGTACTAGATTTATCATAATCACCTAAAACAACACATTTAATCGATAATGTCATCAGATATGATCTGTAGATGTTTATTTAATTTCTGTTGACAAATAAACTATTCTGATGACAAAGCCAATATTGGTAACCAACAAGATTAATAGCCAAAAGGTTAATAGCCAATATAAATCCAAGGCAATTCATTCCTTTTATGACATATTAATAGAAATGTGGTTATTTATCGTCAAGCCCAAGAAAGGCGTTTTTTTCCCACCAAAATTATTAATGTAAGGAAAACTGAAAATGTACCTTTATGGACGACACCCTACATAATGAACAGGTGAACATAAGAAAGCATGTTCCGCTGGCTCTGTGAGGTATATGTGGCAGGAAGTGGAGTGGAACACCCATGGCTGTGAGGAGACTTTGAGGGCAGAAGGGAGGGGTGGGTGGGTATGAGGACTATTTAGAGGTGCTGTAAACTTCATGGGGAGGGGCTGAGCACAAAGAACATGACCCCAGTCTGTGGGGGCAGTAATACTGAAGTAGGACATTATATTACAAAGAAAACTGACAGACAGGAGCTTATTATGTGTTATTGTGTCCCTTTAAAAAAGAAATTGCACTGGAGTAAATCTTTAAAAACCTCTGGCAGCTATAATTTTTGAAGAACATTTCTAGAAATGCTCTATTTGAGCACTGACAAATATTATCCTTATGTCCAAGGACTTTCAAATCAATGTTGGTAATTATGAACGTATAGCTTACGAAAGCTAAGCACCCATAAAACCAAGACGAATGTAATTACAAATGTAATTACAAATGTATGCCGAGGAATATTTCTAATCTTTTATCAGTTTAGTCTCGAAATATTTATACCCAGTTAATGTTTCTGGGTCAAAAATGGGAGTATTTGCCACAGTCACTACATTCCCAATAACCAATGTGCATTTGTATGATCTAACTTTCCACAGGCATAAGAATAACATATTTAAATGCTGAAATTCTGTTGTATTCCACTTTTAAAGGAAATGGCAAGGATCTTAAATTGTAGGTGTTGGTGCTTCCTGCAGAGTGTAATGTCGCTACTAGCTTTTGGAGGCAGGGCTATCGTGAATGTTTGACCTTGTCCCAAAGGGTTTTCAGAGGAGCGTGGCATGGTCCAGGTCTATGTTGTCCATGCTGGCCAAAATAGCCTTCTGGTCCTCTTGGGGTGGGCGGCGATACAGCAGAGCGGAAAAGCGGGCGTACGGGTCCTGGCGAATGGGCCGTTTCTTCTTCTTGCGGAGGTAGAGAGCTTCTTCGGGCTGGAGCACCTGAGAGGTATAGGCCTGCTGGGTCTGAGAGGTGGAGACACCTGCAGGGTGGTTCGCAAGCAACATGGACATGAATGCTTCAACCTACGAAAGAATGGGTTGACACTACTACCCCCAGTGGGATAGCATAACAGGATAATCGTCCCTTGCAATAAGTTAGCTAGGTGTATGTTGACTTCCATTGAACAAAGCTATCGACAGCTAACTTAGCGTGCAAGTAAGCTAATTTGCTTTTAGAGTTAACTTGTAGTAAAGTTTCGATCATGATTTGTTCAAAATGAGTAAATCTTTAAAGCGAATCAAACGATTAGTTCAATGGCGTGTACTGATTAATTATTTAAAATATCTCTTGCTTATTAACGTTTGACTGCATTAAGTCTGCTATGGCTTTCCTAGTTTTAAAAGAAAAGTTTCTGTTTCTAGCATGAGGCAGGCTGTGGTCATATTTAGGGCCATGTCATTGTTTGGGAGAACTGACCGATTCCCCTGAGTAACTCTGATCAAATGCTGTTTTAAGTCTAAACGTCTAGGACAGTGGTTCTTAACCTTGTTGGATGTACTGAACCCCACCAGTTTCATATGCGCATTTACCGAACCCACCGAAGGGGGGCGTGTCATCACAAATCATATGAGTCGGGTGTGTCTTATCCTCCGCCGAACCCCTAAGACTGACTCACCGAACCCCTGGGGTTTGATCGAACCCAGGTTAAGAACCACTGGTCTAGGAAGACTGAGTGACTCATTCATTGTTTGAGAACGGGGCATCTCGGTTGTAAGTGACCAGTGACGTTTGGGAAACTGGAAACATCACTGAACGACTTGGTGAACAAGTCATTAGAACGAATCCTTTCATTGAACCGAGTGAAATCATTTGACTCAAATCTGCCATCTCTATTACCTTGTCATCTCTTGAATCAGTGCAAACTAAATATGGAGGCTGTAAATAATCCACAGTGTGGGTGGTTTCTTCATTAATTCAAAAATTACAGCAGATGAGTATCCAAAAGGTCAATTGATATGTTAACGCAGTAATAGGTTTGAATGGCTACGTGCGAGCATTTGTGGCAGGCTTATTGGATGTTTTTGAATGGTGGCGGTCAGAAACCTGAAGGAGCACAGTGTTCTCTGAAGTGATATCCCATTCATTTGAATGAGGAGAAAAGGGATGAAAATTAAAAAAAAAAAATAATTAAGGGATTGGGATCAGGACAACGTGTCAGAGTTGGAGCGGTGTCGATATGTCAAAAGCTCTAGGAGCAGAAGCGACTTTAAAAAACGGGTGGAATAAAGAAGAAGAAGACTTAAGAAGAACAGTATTGTGATTGCATTAGTGATGCAATCACACAAATTATTGTGCTGAATGCTAATAGTGTATTGCTAAAATATGGGTCATATGAAAACCTACGTTAACGGCGTCAAAAAAATGTGTGGTGTTAAAATGAACTTTGTCAGCTCTAGTACACTGACAAAGTTGTTGCACTTAAGTTGTACTTACTTCCCATTTCTGAATATGACTAGGCTGAACCTGTTGGACAGTAATCAAGTTATCTCAAACACTGACATTTACATTCCTAATCAATCTCTTGTCTACAAAACCTTCTAACAAACTAGCATAGAAACTGCTGAGCCCTTGGCTCTCGAGACTTCATAAATAATCTTCTTTTTCATTTCATCTCCTCATGGACAAATATATGGGAGAATAAAAACACTGTTTTCATGTTGTTTTGGAAAAGTTTAATATAAAATAAGATTTCAAAAAACAGTATATTCCTGAACACAATATGTCTCACCTGTTTTCCTCCTGGACTTGGAGTTGTTGTTATTCAATGTCATCTTCTTGGCCTTTTTAACACGTTGGTATCTCAGCGCATCGATCCTCTCAGACCCCGGAAGGGAACCCTGCGCACCTCCACGTTTTCTGCACAGAGAGAGCAGAGAGGGAAAAACAGGTAACTCCATGCCACACACTGTTAGTGGTGACACCAAATCTAAGACCCACACCACATGGAAACAGCGATGCTTGCACTAGTCTAGAGGTGCAGCACATTACCTAAAGATCAATGTGAGACACCTCAGGACCTGTACACTAAAATCAAGCACAGATTTTGCTAAGGAATTTCAAGAACAATGTGATTTCAACCCAGACCATGTTAAAATGCTGTTACCATCATATATAATGGTGTATAAAGCTAATAATGCAGTTATTTGGGCAAATGTTTAAGCCTTCAAACACCATGACACATCTCCTTTTAGAAAATGGGAAAGTCACATTATAGTCAGAAATGTATTTACTGTATATGTTGTACTGAAAACTATGCTTCTATCAGGTTGTATTCCATAGCTATGCACCATTATAAATGATGGGAAAACAACATTTAAATAAGGTCTGGGTTGCAAAAAGTGAACATTCTTTAAATAGAAAGCAACAAAAATAATGTTTTTTATGTTAACATAGAGGGTTGGAGTTTTCTTTTAGAATCAAATGTATTCCACTCTGAAAGTAATAGATGCAAATTTACTCAGCGTCGAGTGTATAATTTCTAGCTTTTCATGAAGCGTCTTCAGACCTGCCTTCCACTCATGGAGGCACTTATGACATGGCAGCACACAAACTGCCACAACACACAGCTCTCTCAAGGCACAGAAAACAAATAGCATTACAGAGAGGGGGCATCTTCCCACCGTGGCTGCAGAGAGAAATCGAAGGGTGTTAGTAGAGGGGGAGAATCACAGCTGAGCAACAAAGCATCATCGATATGTATTCATAGACATGGAAACTGTCTACAATGGGCTTCACCATGCTGACAGGGGGAGAGATGGCGGGAGGGGAAAATGACTACTCGGGAACAGTCACATAATGAAAAATAAGCCAAAAGAAGCAAAGCACTAGGACAACAAATGTAACAAGAGTTTATCCATTTAATTGTGTTTCTTTTTTTGTGTTCTTTTTTTGAAACGGAAGAGCAATATTTAGCGATGGCATGCATGGCAGTTTGCACATGGAACACGACTTTAAAGGGGAATACATCAAAAAAAACATTTCAAGGGGCAGTTCACTTAAAACTGAAGGGGACGGTCCTCAACCCCTAAGTACCCTTGGCAAATGGTTTGTTCCTTGGCATTGAAAAAAAACATGTTGGTAGTTCTGGCAGGACACTTGCTTCATAGGGCAGTAAGAACTGTTCTGCAGTCCAAACTCATTGTGTACTCTAGATGTTAGGATTCATGCTCTATAAGTTAAGATTATGTGTCCACCAAGAACATATTTTTTAACTTGCAGGGCTAAACAACAGTTGGTGAAGTCAAGTCTGGTGAACTGATAACCTCTTTTAAAAACAAGCATTTAAGTTCATTTTATATTTAAATATGTTGTGCTAAAAACACGTTTTGGGAAAACGCAAAAGCATCAAAATTGCAGAAACTGTAAAAACGGGTTCCCAGTGGACACAAAGGCTAAAGTGACGCCAATCGTACCAGATATTTCTATTAGATAGGAATCCAAAATATTTTATTCGGTGCTGTATAACAAAGGCATCTAAAACAATGTATAGGGGAAAGTGTGTCATGCTTGAGAAGAACGCTAAATGTTTCAAAGATAATCATTTAGCTAACATAAATCAACCTCTACATGTAAAGGCTACATGTAAACCCAGTCAGTTAGCAAACCAATCAAGCATGAAATCATGTTGCGAATTCTAATCTGGCCTCATTGGTTAACTACAATATATGCATACTGTACTAGTGAGAATGCATACTTTCCTGCAGAACTCAAAATGCATAGCCACTTTGATCAAAAAGAAAAGGGACTGTAACTGAAATTCACTACAAGGTTGACTTAGGTAGGAGGAAACAAAAGACCCAAAGTCTTGTATTCCCCTTTAAAGGACGAGGTGATCAAAAAAGTCCCACCTGCTAACCCCCCCCTTTCAGACATGGATCCAACCCTTACCTATTGCGGTGCAGAGGACCTCGTCACAACAACGCTGCCCAGATAGCTGAGATCAATCAAAAACAAAGCAGGTAAGACTCCAGGAGCAAGACGTGCCAAACTGCTCCTAATTCATAATGATGGAGACAGTGCATTACATGAGAAGCGGACAGGCCCTGTGACACACTTTGCCCCAATAAGCTTCCCATGGTAGGTTGACCTGGTGTGTCCTGGGGGTGGGGGATTAAAGGGGTGGGACAGAGGGGGTTGAGAAGGGGTAGAGAGGACAGGGAGGTTAGGGAGGGGGAGTGTAGAAAATGGGGGAATTGGTCATGCAGTCAGGTTACTATGGACGAGGATGGGCCGCACAGCCCGTCGAGATGAACTGGCCCTCTGCATGATAAGAGACATCTTCCAAGGCTTAGAGTCCTAACAATGGATGTTTGATTTATCTGGGGAATTAACTGGATGCATATTATAAGATTCCTCCTGTTAGGTGAAAGCAGGGTAAAGCATGATTCAGATGAAGAACAAGGGATCCTGTGGCGATGTCTTGCTGATTCCCAGGCTTTAAGGGGCTTGACTTCCACAAACTATACAGCACAAACTATATTCTGAAGCCACAAATTGTCTGTTACTGTATGCTATCTGTGAAGCAAATGCAAGGGGTTTATTCTACATTGCTATTTTGGTTTTTCAAGGAAACAATTTTACAAAAATACTTCACAGATTCAGTCAATTAATTAATTTGGACTTTTCATTTGTCTAATGTAGCATAAAAAGCAGCATTAATTAAATTTAGACTTAATATGAACTAAATCTGCACACCTACACAACAAATCATATGTGTTCTTTGAGCTTTTAAATGTGCATATACTGCAAGTAAACTAAAACATGATAATCTGCAAACCGGACTACATAACCAATTTGCCACAGAATGTCAAAATGTTTTGAAAACAACTTGACAAATCATTATGGACAAGCATTATGGAATGGGCCAGATGATTCACATGGTGTCCCTCCCTGAAAGCCTAGAGAACCTACCCTGAAGCTGACAACTGGGGTGGAGAGGGTTCAGATGGAAGAATCGCCTCCTCAGTCCTCCTCTGAGATGGCATCTGCCCAAAAAGGTTGCTGCTTTCCATGGGGGGTGACGGGGACTGGGATGGGTAGCTGGTTGCAGAGGTGGCAAAGGCCATGTGAGAGCGGTAGCCTGGGCTTGCCCTTCTACTACCCTGGCCTTGCGCAGGAGAGGAGGAGGGAGAGGACCGCCTTGAGAAGCTGGCTGTGGAAGGAGGAAGGAGGGTGATCTCAGACATCTCCGGAGGTATGGGAGGTTGGACAATGCTGGGTCGAGGTCGGGGTCGCACTACAATCTCTGGAGAGCCTTCTTGAGAACTAAGAGGGCTCTGGGTGAGGGGTGAGAGTCGGGAGGGTTGGAGAACCACCTGATGCATGCCAGAATCCATCCTACGAGTCTGTCTGGGACTGAAACGAGGGGTGGTTTCAAACCATCGAGTGTCCAGGCTACTGAACGTGCTAGGGACTATTTGGGCCATTGGATCGGTGTAAGGCAAAATGGGCCCACCCATACCGTGGCCTGTGTGTCTTAGATGCCTTAGATGTGCCTCTTGCATAGCTAAATGCTTGGCTGGGGAGCCATGAGGCTTGGCCCTGCTGGGAGACTTGGTTGAGCGGCGTTTTGGGGCCTCCAGTGGCAGAACAGTGGGATAGGTGGGCATTGGGAGGGAAGAGGGCTGGAAAGCACTGAGGGGAAGCACATGAGGTGGAGGAGGATAGGGGGAGTCATGACGGAGATGCAGAGGAGGATGGGGGGGGAAAATGAAGTGGGGCCCCTCCAGACTTGCGAAGGTAAAGTCCAGACCCTGCCAAATATCCGGAGAACGGGAGGAGGAGGTGATGGTCAGAGGGAGGGGAAAGCCAGAGACAGCATACTGTTGGATATCGCCCTCTCCCATCTCTTCAGGAATCATGGGATAGCCAAAGGGACCTTCAGCAAGATATGGAGGGGAGGACATGACAGAGCTTAGAGGGCTGCTATCAGGCATGTAGAAAGGAGGCGGGGGGTCGTGCTCCCCATGGTTTCCTAGGTAGCCATAGAAAGCCCTGTGGTGGAGAGAACTTCGGATTTGCCCTGTGGCCTGAAGACGACTGCTCTCCATGATGGTCATACCTTCCAAGGGCCTCTGGAAGCGAGGGCTGTACGCTGGAGGCTGCAAATACGAGTCCTGGCTGGAGATGGGGGAGATCTGGTGTGGCCGTAAAGTGGCCATCACCGGCGGCAAAGGTCTGGGATCATCGTTCTCTTCATCCGACTGGCGAAATTCAGGATAGAGGTCGGACTCTTCCACAAAGGGAAAGCCTTCAATTCGCCTAGTCTTAACAGACATTTCTGTGTCAGTGGGGTCCATGACAAAGCGTCCATCTGGGCCTCGACTGATGAGTTCAATGGGTGTTGTTGCTTCAGCTTCATACTTGGAGATGCTGTACTTCTTGCTTATTATTGCTCGTTTGGTCTTCTTGTACAAAGACAATTCCTCTTTCTTCCCTGGACTAGGGGGCATCTTCTTGACGCGCAGCTCAAGGCCATCTTCAGAGGACTCTGAAGGCGTTCTCTTTGAGCGCACACTCTCTGGGCTGAGCTTTCCTGAAGACCTATGGAATAAAGAATACATGAGTCATGAACACAGTCCAACTGATTTAAAGTGGCTTCCTGATTCCACAGTCAAATGAAAAAAGACCTTTTTAGGATAAAAGATACACTATTTGCTTTACTCTGGACATTTGAGTCATTGCTATAGCAATTTCTCAATAGTGAAGGTTTGTAGGTTTGACTCATTCTGTGTGGTTTGGCTTCACTATCACCTAAACGTTTATCCTATTGAGGAGCAAAAGAAACATAAATATCATCACAAGAGATTCTGCCCATGAAGAACTACCTCTTGCCAGGATGTCCTTGCAAATAAAAAAGTATTTGTTGAGGGACCTGTCTGGATAAATACAAGGTTAAAATAAGACTAGGGTGAGTTTGTTGAGTCTGTGGGTATGTGAGTTCCTGCCACACAGAGGTACAAACAGCTGAAAGTTCTAGCACAGAGAGAATCTAGTTGTGTCTAGATTTGTCTCCAGTTTCCTTGAGCAAGATGCTAAATCCCAATTTGACAGTAGCACCATCCAAAGGCCTTTTTGCTAGTTATACGTCATGGAAAATTGCGCACAACCCACTGCTGAATAGCATCCTATTGGTGCTTTATGTAGTAACTGTATGTTCCATGTAAAACATTCATTTCATATGTTCATGCTCCTTATGGAGTCCATGATGTCAGATAAGCTAAATGTCCGTGTGCCGTATCTTATTATAAGTCTCAACATTAACTTTAGGTTTTTTACAGTAAGTCTTAACATTCTGTGGGACACTGGGGGTAATAATGTCACATCCTTGGCAGACGTGGCAATTTAAGTAGCACAAGGACAAGCATCCTAACAGCAGGACTGTTATTTGCTGAATTAGCACTAGTGCTATAACAGGGTTGGGCTGTTGGTAAAATTATATGATAGTATTATTTAATGACTTAGACTATTAAATACTATTAAAAAAAAAAACAGAAATCTAAATTTACATTATACAGTTTTAACACCATTTAATCCAATTATAACCAATTTAAGTGATATGGGTGTTCGACTCCCTCCTTGAGCAAGATGCAAGATGCCTAACCCCCATCTGCTCTTTAATACTTGTAACTGTGCTCACTGTAAATCACTATGGATACTAAATTACCTAATTGTAAATGTTTTGTCAAATATTCATACTACATGCGAAAGATAACTAATATAACAATTTGCCAGCATTTTCCAGTAAAGAGGAAATAAAAACCGGATTTGTTTTGAAGCCATGGTTACTTTATTTATTGACAAAATACAACATATGTATAAAGGTTTATCCTTTTGATTTTGAATTAATAAGGGTAGTGTATATCATTAAGGCGGTGTGAAGCTTGTTATCAAAAGCAGCTGGCATTTAAAAACAACCGTATACTCTGCTATACTTTACATTCTAAGCTCTGTGCAAACACAATATTTAAGGTGCAGCATTCTTTCAGGTACACGATTCTGGCAGAAAGCACATCTGCTCTGTTAAGGTGCAGAGGCAAATCTTCAGCGGTATTAATGATAACAAGATATATAAATAAACAGACCATAACACTTATCCCTGCTTAGAGGAACTTAAATGATAATAAAAAACAGCCATGCATGCATCACAAACACTGTTAAATGAAGAGTGAAATTTCAAGTCTTTCAGGGAATTGCTGTCTTTTGTTTCCTTGCCATAAAAATAGAATCACTGATTATATAACAACTTTGATGTAATATATGCTCAAAATGCAGTAATATCCCTGCAGTTTCAGGAATTATAAACATATAAGAGAGACTAGTAGATACATTGCATTGCGACTATACAATTACAGGTTCTACAAAGCAATATTTCAATACATTTATCACCATTCAATTACTATATAAAATATATTTTTCAATGTGCTTCCATTCGATACTGTTGTGTCAGCACCTATGTATAAATGTTTATAAGCTTACAAACGCTGCATGAGGCTTAACACTTAAACTTTAAAGCAATTCAACAGACAAGGTAAAAAGGGTAAAGAATAGGAAAAAAACTGAGGGCATCTGTAAAGGAAAAGCATGACAGTGAAGTTATTGAACTAAATCAAGGTGTCAAAAGGGTTTGAGGTTGGCATAGGGATAAAGCGTGGGGATAAAGCGTTGACTCAGAAAACTGGAAGGACACGGGCACATACAGGTCAGCCCATCAGTCTGTCAGTGAGTGCCACTCACTGGCTCGTAACACACAGTTTATAACAGAACACTGTAGAACAGATTTCTGAAGAATATGCCTACTGTAACAGTGTTACAGTACAGTGTTACATTTTGCAGTTGCTGAAAGGGATATCACGACAATGGCGATTTGCCTATTTAGTGAAAAATGAATTGTAGAGTAGCGTTTGTACAAACTCCAAAGTTACCCAACAACTAATTCAATGGACCAATTTAAGACTTTGTGCAAGCTGGCAATTATAGGCTGCATCTATTTACAAATTTACAGTGGAATCCTTAATATGAAAATAAGACAAAAGAGTTCCTTTTTGAGCAAAAACCTAAATTCACGAATGTACTGATGGACTGTGGTAGTGTGATTCCTAATGCATGGTAAAATGCCAATTATAGTAGCTTATAGTAACGAATATTCAAGTGATATTTAACTTTAGTAGAACCCTTGACTGTATAGTGTACCTCCAATAAAGAATAGGTCCATGTGTTCACATCAGGATAAAATATTTGGACGCTGTATATAATAACTAATATTTTAATCTATAATATCCTTTGGGTTCCACACTGCAAAAACTCAAGTCTTAGCAAGTGTATTTGTCTTGTATAAAGGCTTAAAATCTTAAAAATTGCGATTGTGTAGTAGCGCCCCCAGAACCACAAATTTCTGCTTCAGCTCGCGGTTGATGTTTAAAACACAACTGTACATGGAAGGGCACGTGGCTGTAGGCGGAGGGGTGTGAGCAGTGTGAGCCTATAGATACTGTAGGGGGAGGAGTAGAGAGGAGTGCCAGCCACTCAAAACTATGGTGTGAAAGGGGCATGGGCTGTATGAGTTTCGAACCAAAGCAAGTGTTTGGGTGTAATTCCAGGCCCCATGAACACAGCAACGACATGGAATACTTATAATAACGCTAAACAGTCAAGGGTTCTACAAAAATTCAATACTGTAACGTTTTGTGTCTACAAATAATTGTAAACATTTTCTTACCCTTTACATATACGTTCTCCTGCCTCCATATATATATATATTTTAATTAATCTTCAGAGATCTAGTGTATATGACCCACAAAAGAATTAGGCCTGCCTGCATATAGATTTGCACCAACGACCCATGGTTCCATCGAAACAGGCTTCTTAGTCATAAATAAACCTATATGGTTCTACGGTTCCCTTTGGACGAGTGCTGCTGCCACTGAAGCGGGGCCGAGGAGCTGGGGTGGAACCAAACGTGCAAAGGGTGGGGGAGGGTGGGCGAGGGCGTGGACGAGAACAGGGTGGCAATGATGGGCAGACTCACTGAGGGCTGGATGGTGGGGGCCTGTACCTGCTGGGGTCCAGCCCCTCCCAGTAGGGCTCAACGCCGGGGAGGGGGCTAAGTGGACTCCTGTGGAAGTGGGGAGATAAGACAATAAGAAGGGTGGAGAAGAGGCAGGGCAAGCGGGGGGGGGGCGCTGCCACTGAGGCATCCACACATCTAAAAGAAGCGATGGGAGAGAGAGGATGAGCGCTGGGGAGACATGACAGGCATGGAAACAGGGGGCAGAATGTCAGAGAGCATGCGGCCGCTTGGGGGAAGGACATACAGACATCAGGCGAAGAGATTCCCTGTTAAGACAATGTAGGTGGCCATCATCAGTAACACTGAGAACAGAGGAATAAAAACAGGATGCAGGTTAACGCTGCCAGCGGGCTCCAGAATTATTCCGCATTGGCTGATTTGGATTAATTCCTCCATGAAAACAGTCCATCCACGAAGCAGCCGGCTGTTGTGATTTGATCATTAGTACCGTCTAAATGCTTCAGATCAAACAAATGTTTGCAGCACAATGGCTGTTATTTTAATACACAAAATTGGGACTTTGTTTGTAACTTTGTGTTAAGTGGGGTTATTTGCTGCAGAATGCACACCACGTATTCCTACACACCCAGGTTCGCAAATAGCAGTAGTATCTTCTTCAGAAGGGACAGTTTTCTGCTGGACAATCCCCAAATGTCACCCACTGAATTGTGTCACTTAGAGATCTGGCTGTCCCTTTTGTGATTACAGTGGTTTAATTCATCTACGAGAATATCATAACATGTTATTAACTATGTTGCATGTAAGAAGTACACAATGGTACAACTGATGGTGATATGAATGACCAAATGTTATGTTGTAACATACATCTCGTAATATTTGTTTGAGGTCACTAGTTTGCTTTTATTTATTGAATTTGTGAATAAAGAGAAACCTACTTAAACAGACAAAACTGGTCTCTGAATATATATTATATGACTATCTACTGAGTCAAATAACTGTGAACAGCTGAGAGAAATGGGAAAACTGCTATGTTTGAAGTATGATGGAGGGATCATAATAGCTTTGAGCTTTTTTGATCTGGACCTGACAGCTGCCAATCAACCTTTGGAATCAACCCTTGGCTTTATAATAGCAGCAGCAAGACGTATGGCCTAAAAACACAGAAGTAAACCACCACCTTAAAAAGAAGAAATTACTTTTTTACGTGGAATGTATGTTTCATAAATATATCCAAAAAGACATGAAAGTGTTATTAGTTTATCCATGACAAAGATGAAGATCACATAACTGCAATTACTGCAACAATCCAGATTATTCCGCTGTTTACAAGCCATAGAGTATATCAACTATAATTTGTGTACAGCAGTAATGTTGGTGGATCCTTTCAACTGTGCTGCATTGTGATGTCAAAGCAGAGATTTCTCAGGAAAGACAAAATACTTGCTTAGCAAAACACAGCCCCTAGCTTTTAGGTATAAGAGTGGTCCGTCTGCAAACCTGTTTGCACACTGAATTAGTATAATTGCTGTAATTTTATTTAGTTAGAGTTACCTGTAATGCTCATAACATCTGCCCAACCAGTAGCAACGCGTGGGGATTTCAATAGAGGAAGCCTGATGAAATTTTGACATGTAACGAATGTTAATGTAGTACATTAGGCTACGGTGATATGTTTCACAGTAAGGGTGTGTCTAATCAGTTCGCAGTATGATAATTAGGTGTTTAATATTGTCACTTTCATTGTCCAAATCAAGTCATCACTCTATAAAACGAAGAAAATGTGTTTCAAATACGAAACCAAGAACGATGTAATCCAGGTAACAAATGTCTTGCGATGCATGCTTGGTAGCACTGAGGCACACCTGATTGGTGTGAAGACAACAGCAGGGTGGGTTCCCCAGCCCGCCCACTGGCAATTTACTGTATGTTTTCATGGAATCCAAAGCTTTGTGGGCTTCCTCTACACACCCACTGGACATTGTTTTTCTTTCACAGTCCAGTAAGAGCGGTACAACACTCAACGGTGATTGGCTAATTTTTCTGAAAAGAATCCAAGTGGGCGTGAACATAGTTTGGCTTCACCTCAACAGCATGAATGTAGTACGTGCAAGCCATGCTGTCTATAAAGCGAGAAGCTCATGGCGATTTCACATTGAAAAGCTTTCCATTCACCACAGTCACGGTAAAAATATGATGTACATAATCAAAATAGGTATACAATGACGTGAAATGTTTCATTAAAGTTTATTTGTGTATTGTTCGAGATTTTCACAAGCCATTTACTTCTGAGGAAGCGTGGCTTCCCCTGGCTTCCACTAGCAGTCGCCACTGCCCGCAACATGAAGTCCATTAATGACTCTACGGAACCAAACCTATTTAGAAGTGATGCCATTGCTGGAGCAATAACCACAACATTGCAAACCCTTTTGTGTGTGAACAATTTGGAGTATATCTGTGAATGAGGGTAATACATTATGTAAGTACAGTATCTGCTAATTTAAAGCTAAAAATAGAAATCTTTAACCTGTAACCACAATGTACGGTTTTGATTATTGTAGAATCACGGCTTATATTATCAGGAGGAGGAGAAGGATCACTGAAGCGTAGCTCTCACAAGCGTACGGAATTCCACAGAGTTCCTTTTCTGCCGCTACGATCGGTCTTGTCTCATTGTGTGACCCAAATGCCTTGTGGTTTTACCTCTCTGACATGCACTCTGAGATGACAGATGATAACGCTTCGCAGCGATAAAGCGATAAAGCAATAAAAATGAACTGGTTACTCATGTACTACAACCACCTTGTTAAGAAGGGGACATACCAGAAAAGCATGATAGTACAGGAGGTACCACCATGTAGCCTCCAGCCCTAAAACCCTAACACGTCTCCCATTTCGTTTAACCTGAGTAAGCTGGGGGAGGGTTCCTCTCAAATCCAGTTTTTGATTAAAATGTGTGCGTAGAGCTCTGAATAGCTGAGGTATAGCTTGTGACAGTTGTGCACCACATTTTAACACATTCTGGATGCAAACATTAAAATTCACAATTATATATTCCCAATTTAGACCCACGACGCAATAAAACATACAGCAGCATTTTGCGTGCCATAGAGTACGAAACGCAGCACAAAGGGCCTATTTTTAGAAGTTATATGCTTCATAAATGTCTTGGTCTAGCTCCTGCATCACTGTGTACAAGTATGGGCTTTGCTGACATGCATTTTTATTGAGAGCTACAGCTCAAATGGGCCCCACAATAAGTTCTCTCTCTTTTGGGGTATTATTACTAAAGTCTTGCTCTCAGCTGGAGTTAACCACTGGGCTGAGGGGATGTGATGTGCGTCATCATACTTAGGTTACTTACGCAGTTTCCAGGCTCTTTCTGAGGTGGGTTATGGATAGAGGGGGGTCTGGAAGACATGGGGACAAAGAAGAAAACTTTTCGTGATCATTGCGTAAATGACTGGTTATTTCAGTTCAATTTAAACCCGAAGAGCACGGCCCAAAAAATTATAAGAATTTATAGTCAAACTACATTATATATAACTTGTATATCGTGTAATGCAGAAATGTCCAATCATGTGCTATGGATGGCTAACAGATGCTAAGACAATATAAAATAACGAGACTACATTACATTACATTATTTAGCTGTGCAATTTAGTGAAATTAGATGGTGTGAATAGTAAAAAAATGAAAGACTGCATAGTCTTGGTTTTCAATGATGCATAATGATTTGGCATTACTGATTATTTGAGTCATTATTTCCTGGTAAATAGCTGTTTCGAGGAGGCACTTCTGAATGGAACCAACTGCTTAAAGGGCCCCTGTCGTTAAACAGCTCTTCGAGTTGTTTGAAGGGACCTGCAAAGGGCTAGACTAACTTTAAAATCTGTCAAACTTCCTCTCCGAAAAATATGACTGTGTAAGACAACCCAGTCCCCCAGCTGTGACATCATTTCTGGATTGTAACCATCATCATC
>JAOEHI010000006.1:98628-112415 GCA_025447815.1 Percopsis transmontana
CAGATTATATACACTATAGACTATTTGTTTATTTTAAGGATACCCATTAGCAACATTCATTTAAAACAGATGCAAAGATCATTACATATAAATACCCATACAAACATACTCAAACACATACAGAATAATAATAATAATTAAGCAATAACAATACAACTAATTATTCTTAGTTATTGACATATATCAATAGGCAAATTATTCCAATTTGAAATACCTCTATAAATAAATGTTCTTCTTAGAGATTTGGTTTTTGGATTGGGTAACATATTATGACCATTCCGAGCAATACTAGCATTACAAGTATGTACATTCTTCTTAAAAACAAATGGAGACTTTAATGAATGGGCAGTAGGCAGAAACAATATTGTATTGCCTCAGTCGGCTATAAATATTTATATGAACAAGAGATGCTGGCATGTTGTTTTTAAGGGCTATTCGGGGTATCTGCCGGTTTCAACAAGTTAAATTAAAGACTTTTAAGACCATTATGAATACAATTTAAGACCTATTTCACGTCCATACTGGCAACAAAAAAAATCATGAAGACAAATCTGAATTATGTTAACAGAAACAGAATTTTAACTTATTACTTCTAGAAGTAGCTATTTTTTTTTTATGAGAGGGGACCCCATGTTAGGCCACACACCACATTGCGACACACTAGCTGGAGTTTTGTTACAGCGTGAATAATATATTTTTTTCTTCTCAAAAAACAGATTTAAAAGCGAGACCGAAGTTAATGCAACTTTATAAAAGTAACGTTAACTTCATAATCCAATCCATTTTTAAGACCTGTCAAAGTCACATTTAAGACATTTTAAGGCCTAAATTTCAGATAATTGGATTTTAAACTTTAAAGGACCCACGGAAACCCTGGCTATGAATCTGGAATGTCTGTGTGCCTTCACTCCTTCGGCGGGGCCTTCCTTTAAGTATCATGTTTAAAGAGCAGTTAGCTAACCAGGTACCTTCTGAGTGATGGACAGCCTTAACCAGAGGGAGATGGCTGGCCGCCTGTACATGTTTGTTGACAGACATTACTTATCACTACATTATCCCATGACTTGAACATGGTTATTTGTAACCAGGCCTCACCTCGTTTCCTCTTCAGCTTGCGTCGGCGCTGCTTGTTGACGAAGCAGGCAGCCAGGGTGCTGAATAGGACGGCTGCCGCTAGGAAGCAAATTGTCGCCACAATACCGGCCACTACTGGCCGAGCCAGCCCACCTTCCTCTTTCACCTCTGGGGGGGGAAAAAAATCTGGATGGGTGCACAACAAGAAAATGAAAGACAGAATGGTGAAGAAGGGTTGAAGTACCAGGAGAGCACATAGTATTATGTAAATGTACCCAGAGCCCTTCTCCCCTTACTCTGTCAGTGATTGTCAAACTAGCTGTAAGATCTAACTTTTCAAAGGCCTTAACATGACATAGCTGTTTCCCACATGGCTATGACTAAGGCTATGACTTTCACAAAACACTGCTCTGTCGCTAATGAGGCTAAAAAGCCTATCCTAAGCCTAGAATATTCGGGATATTCTTCCCATAAAGAAACATAAGCTATATGATTTCAGGGAAGCTGATATGTTTGTAGCAGAATGCATTAGCTTAGTTTGTTCACTGGCTTTTTATATGTGCCGTTTACACAAGCTGTAGCTAGGTGGGCTGATGTGTAGGCTAGTAGTCAAGTAAACAACGGTGGCGCATGTGTGCCAAATTGTATCCTAGGAGACAAAGATGAGCTCAATACATCATCTCCTGTTCTAAATGGCAATTTAGTCAGTCCCACAAATATTTTAGGTGACTCGATTTAGGTATGTGGAAAGAAAAGAATCGGATAATAACTAGTCAAGATGGCATAGTGACGTCAAGAAGTCATTGTGGCTGGCACAGCTCATAATGGGAGATGATACACCCCCAACCCTGTTGAACATCGTCTCTCCTCTAGCCAATAGAGCTAGTTTCCCTCTTAAACTTGGAATGAAATAATGAATGTGATTAAGCTGGTTTAATTGCTGTACTTAACGACTGAGAAATAATTAACTCGAGGGGTACAGTCATTGTTCTGCTGACTGCCGGAGCTGTGGCAGTCTCCCAATCCCACTCAAATGCACAGCAGGCCCACCAGTCAAGTTTAGGCAACTATATTCATTTAGGATTTGGACTGAGTTAGACGTGCGTTTTGATGATGATGACTGTATTCAGTTGGATTTATTCATGATCAACAATTACGTATATGTGCAGTTTCAGTGTGCTCTGCAGGAGACCCATGAACGTTCACATTGTCTTTTTCATGCTGATATTCACTGTCAAAGATCATTTAGCTGGCTATTAAAAGAGAACTACAGTATATGCCACAGGTGGATGACACTTGGCAGAAACTGAATTAACGCATAGGTTCAATGACAGAATACATGGCACTGAAAAACATGGACTTGCAGCCTCAACCACAGGAATTAAATTAGAAAAGAATTCCTGTGATTTATTTCAAAAAGTGAAACCTTCATATATTGTAGATTCATTACACATAAAGTGAAATATTTCGAGACTTTTTTGTTTTAATCTTGATGATTACGGATTACAGCTCATCGAAATCAATAATCCAGAATTTTCAAATATTATGAAATGTCAACCTTCTGAAAAGTATGTTAATTTATGCACTCAATACTTGGTCAGGGCTCCTATGGCACGAATTACTGCCTCAATGCGGCGTGGCATGGAGACAATCAGCCTGTGGCACTGCTGAGGTGTTATGGAAGCCCAGGTTGCTTCGATAGCAGTATTGTTGGGTCTGGCGTCTCTCATTTTCCTCTTGAGAATACCCCATTCTTCATGAGGTTCAGGTCAGGCGAGTTGGCTGGCCAATCAAGCACAGTAACACCATGGTCAGGAAACGAGTTACTAGTAGTTTTGGCACTGTGGGCATTAAGCTGGTCAGCAGATGAAAGCATTAAGTGCTCTAAAATCTCCTGGTAGGCGGCTGCGTTGACTCTGGACTTGATCAAACACAGTGGACAAACACCAGCCGATGACATGGCGCCCCAAAATCATCACTGACTGTGGAAACTTCACACTGGACTTTAAGCTACTTGGAGTCTGTGAAATGAAATGCTAAATTTACTTTCATCTGAAAAGAGGACTTTGGACCACAGAGCAACGGTCCAGTTCTTTTTCTCCTTGGCCCAGGTGACATTCTAATATTTTGAGATACTGGATTTTGGATTTCAATGAGCTGTACGCCGTAAATCATCAAGATTAAAACAAAAAAGACTTACAATGTATGTGTAATGAATCTAGAATATATGAAAGTTTTACTTTTTGAATTAAATTAAGGAGCACGCAACACAGCTGTGCACTAATTTGCACATGGCTGCAGAAGATGGGGTAGGGAACGGTATGATCTCTGTAGGAAGAGGAGTAGAGAAGAGTGCCAGCCACTCAACACTCAGGTGAGAGGGGCGTTTGAAACCAACAGAACAATGTTCAGCCTTTGCAATGCTAGAAAGACTAACGGCATTTTTCATTGTTGTTGACTGATTTGCCATGTTTTTGAGGCAGTCTGATGCAGCAAAATGTAAAATTTTTTTTTTTGCCTCTTATGATTCATGATTGTGTGCTAAGCATTATGTGCGGGTACCTCAGCACTGGAAATTGTGTCAATGTTAAATAAGCAGCAGTCTGCGGTCACAAAGTTATATAATTCTCCTCTTGAACCAACAGAGGGCAGCAGAGTACTTGCAGTGATCTAAAGGTTGAAGCTGTTTCTGCTGCTCTATAAATGCCTGCTGCTTTGGCCAAATGAGCTGCACTCATTGACCTCTGCATGGCAATCACATGACATGTAGGAGGGGTTACAGTCAGATTCAGGAGTATTTCAGCATTGCAATAAATAGACAAAAAAAGACGGTGGTTGGGTATTTTTATTAAAAATGAATATAATGGGACGTGAAGGAGAGGAGGCACGATGATGTCATACCTTTCAGGATGGCACGGAGGCGTGTGCACGTACTGTGAGCTAAAATGTGATAGTGCTGAGCAGGCAAAACGCTGAGTTGGAGTTGCTGTGTGTGCAATACGTTCACAGCACTTCTTCAGCTAAGAAATGGTAAACTAGCCCCGGGGCTAACAGAGGCATACAGGCAGAGATCATTGGTTCCAAATCCGGGCATTGTCAAGCAAAAAAAATAAAAATAAGGCAACAAACAGGGTCTCCAGACAGAGGACACCTTCTTTGGATTGACACAATAATAATTTGCTCACGCTGTAGTTCTTACAGCCAATTCTTTTACGGTGTTACTGGCGACCGGGGGTTATACTCTGATCCCTGAAGGGGTCACGTTAGGTAATGTCTTACCTGTGCTGGACACTCCTACTATGTTACTTGGCTCGCTTATCATATCCTCCATGACAGCCATGATGCGGAACTCATACCAGGCCTCCTGGGAGCACAGACCACAGAGACAGACGTTTATTAAGGTAACGCATCCCTCTCTTATGTCTTGTTTCCATTAGCACGGCTAAACTAAACTCTGGGAAGAGTTGTACTGTAGGACTTGTGTTTCCAACGATCCGCTAGCTAAGCAAAGAATGCCGGTATTTGAAATCAATCTCACCTCACGTGCCTAGAAGCAACATTTAGAGAGCGCTAGAACGAACATTAAAACACACGATACCCTGACATTTTCATTCTTCTTTTGCTCTTCCAAATCTATGTATTGAAACTCTTCATACATTTAACTGTCAATAATCAGTAGAATTTTATTTATTTATAATTTTAATACAATGGCCGATGGGGGCATAATTAGCCATTGTTCTCTTTTGGTTGGGTGGGGGGGGTGTTGTAAAAGTTAGCTGTGGTAGTCAGTTGAGTCAAAGGTCAAAGGACCAGAGGAGTGATGGATGAGCTGGGGATGGCTAAATGGAGGAAGGGTTGGATGCAGTTGTTTGAGACCTCAAAGAAGGAAATGCAAACCAAAAACCTTTGAACAATGAAATAAAGTCAGCTGACAGAGGGGAAGTACTTTATGTAACATCAGTTCCCAAACACACACACACACCATGGAGACTACCAAATGAAGAGTCTCTTGTGGTCCAATTACCTAAATCAATACAGTAAAGAAATTAGTGGTAGAAAAGTAGTATGGAATAGGTGTAACACGCTTGTGCGTGTGAGCATGTGCGTGCGTGTGTGTGAATGAGTGATAAAGAGAAGCGTGTGTGGGTGTAAGTTCAGTACCAGAAGGGTAGATAAAAGCATCAATTTGGCTCTTACATTGGTGCCTAAATTCAGAGAAAGCTTAAACGTGTCATGCCAAGTGAATAAGCCAACCTGAGCAAGAAAGGAGATATTGTGTCAAGAATCGTAAATCAAGAAAGCATATACAGTATATATAATTTTCTTCACCGCTTTGTTTCCCCAACAGCTCACTCTGCCAATAATGTGTGTTGTCATTTCATTTCATGTTTCTTTGCACAATGTTTACTTGTTTTTGCTTGGATTTTTTTATTTTAGTTTTGCTGCTCTCAAACCAAAGGTTATTATCATTAATGCAAACTCACAAAATAATGAAAAGTAGGTGCGAAAAAACATTTTTGTTAACTGAAATAAAAATAAAAACGAGGCTTTACAAAAAAATGCTAACTAACTAAAACTGTATTGTGTGTTTGCAAAACTAACTAAAATAAACTAAAATTATAGAGAAAATGCCTTTAGTTTTCGTCAAAAGTAAAGAAAAAGAAAAACTAATGAAAAATGCTATAATAAGCTTGTGTCAAACACAGAAAGAGAGGACCTTTTCTATCTATCTTGTATTTGTGTGCATTAGATAGAGGCAGCAATCTCCATCTAATAAAAACAATGCCTCCTGCCCCGGCCTTTTACCTGGATGAGGTCTTTAGCGAGCAGCTCCGTCTCCCCGGCCGGAACGCTGTCGTCCAGAACGTCCCAGCGCTCCCCGAGGCGGAACTCCATGACGTAATGCTGGATGGGTGCCGTGTGATTGACGGGGGGGATCCAGGTGAGCAGCACGCCCTGCTGCGTGCGATTGGCTGTCAGGCACCGTGGTGGGGTAAGCAGCACCAATGGTTCAGGGGTACTTATAGGAAATACTGGGAGGAGAAAAAAAAACGCACTGCTAGACTGTATAGAAGACAACACAACTGTGTAGAAGCCTCCCTGAGCACGTTTACGGTCTCTGGCGGTTAGAAATTAGAAATGTACACAGCACTCTATAACAATACTCTAAGTATGGAGAAAAATGTGAGCCAACATAAATGTATTCAGATTTGTCATATGTAAATTAAACCTTTCACAGAATTACCAAATTAATTAAAACTACTACTACAGTGAACTAAAGTGAACTCAGCATAATCTTGACCAACTCGAAAAAATGTAAATGGTAAAGTTGTTAAAATGTGAATATACTGTAGATGAGGTGTATGAGGTTAAATGCAGGCTATTGCAATTGTTATTTTCTATTTACTGATTTGGTGTCAAGGCACTCGGTCGTCATCAGCAAGCGTGGATGGGTATGTGCTCCCCCTCGCCCTGCTATTTTCTAAAACGTCCTAGGTGGGTGCTAGTTACTCATTAAATAGAGTGCATTCAAAGTGAGTAGACAACCATATGCATTACAGATTTACTCAAAAGTTCAAAATACACAAATGCCTTCTAAACTGAAATTGAGACTTAACTTATCTGATTCTACAGTGTGCTGTAATCGACCAGCTTCATTTTCATCACAACTACTGTCATTTAGGCCAGATGAGCTGTGTCATCACTCCATAACAAATAAGATGCTTGCCTGTTGCATGCCTGCCAAAGTGGTTTATTCCTGGATCTGCTTGTCCTAGTGGAGCACTGGTTAGCATACCCACCTAGTGTATTCACAGTGACAACCTCGCTGAAGGGGCCAGTGCCAAGCTTGTTCTGGGCCAGGACACTGAACTGGTAGGCTGTCTCTGGCTCCAAGCCGGGCACGACCAGCCAGCCTTGGCCTCCAGGCACGGGTATGGAGAGCCAATCGTGTGGTCCTAACTTCTCCCTCTTCAGCCTGGATTCGAGGGAGGTGGGGTGGGGGTAGAGTGGTGAAATCATGTGTGGTGAGGGAGGTGATACAAGCAGATACTCGGCAGGTCTTAAAAGTTATACCTCTTTCCCTAGCCTTAAAGCCTCACCCACCTCTTCTCAGGTTCAGGTCTTGCTGACATCAGCATGCTGCACATTCTCAAAGAACCAATCATAAAGAATGTTGTCAGTTGTCCCACCCCAACAGGTGAGACAAAACTGACGTGGTAAAGATGTCAATCAAGCGTGTTTCACTCCCAGACAGCTAAAATCAGACAAAACTTGAAACCTGTGTAGGTGGACAGGGGCTTTACAGTCCTTTAACTCATACGACCATTTCAACTCGCAATATTTCTCTTGATGCTGGTTTCTGTGTCACCACAGCTAATACTTTTAATGCAATTTAATGAACAAAGCTACAGTTTCAGTAGCACTTCTAACATATTGACATTTCACATTCGCCAAAACAATGAATCATTTGATGGTTAGCCCGTGCTGTGCTTAGCCGTGCAATGTGCTGAAGGCCCAACCATGCACACAAAGCACACAAACATCCTATTGATCGATACCGACTTAGTCTTTTGCTCTCGTAAAAAACATGGTTGTTAAAGATTGACATGACATTTTATTTTATATTACAGCAACTAGAACATTGACTATTACTAAAAATGAGCATAAACATACTGTAGTTGTATTTTAGTCCAAACACACCTCAAATCGAACCAAAATAACACAATATATTCAATTACTTTGATAAAGTACCAATCTAAAATGGCAGTGCTACATTGAGAATAAGCTGCTTATAAGTGATTAAACATCCAAATGTTTCTGAAGTTTGTGAAAACCAAACCCCAGTTAATGTGTTTTAAATATAATGAATATACAAAACTATCACACATATCCCTGATGTGATATCACTGCTTTGCTAGCTGCGTTTTGTTTGGAGTACACTTGTTTTGGCTTCGGGTACATTGTCTGTGTATATGAGACACACATCAGTATGAATGGGAGTTCAGATTTTTGGGTGGACGCTCCCTCCCTCTCCAGACATCTGAGAAGCCCTTGTGGCCTCGGAGAGTTGAGGGGAGCAAGCCACAGGAGCTTAGCGAACACGAGTAAGCCATCACTTTGAGAGGCCCTGAGTGCTACAACAGTGGGCTAATTGTGCTGCCCTGACACCGTCTGCCTGGCTAGTCTTTCAGTGAGACACTTAATATTTGAATTGTAAATAACCACATACCAACAACGTTTTGGGTATGACAACCTCATAGACTCTTAGCCTGTAGCAGTGTGCGTGTGTACTCCACGATGCAGCTTGGCATAACGGCACTGTGTGACCATTCAATTATCTGGCGGCCATGTTCAATAGTGTAACGGCAGTCTGCGCTGATTTATATTATTGTTACGGCACACCTTGGATGGTTAGCCCTATCCAAGGACACGACCACTATTATGCATACAATACTCATCTGTCACATCCGATATTCCACAGTGGAAGATTGATTACTATTAGAGACTATGAAAATGAATGGGCATCAGAACCTATTCATCTTTCAGTCACACATAGCCAGCCTACATACAGTAATAGTCTTAAAAACACGCTCCAAGAACCGGGCAAGAGATGCATTTTACACTGCCTAAATCCAACGCACACAACAACACACACACACCACGTGAACCTCGCAGACATAAATAACATCTGAAACACCGTTGTAGAATCATAAAAACTCAAAGCAGTATACTTAGAAAATGATACACCCACCTGCAATGGATGATAAAATATAGTGGATGATATAAATGATAGCTGAAGATGAAATAGATTTTCACTGCTCTCTCCTGCTGTATGTTGTGTGTCTAATAGCGGGGTTAATATTTTAAATGACCACTATAATCTTGTACACGACAAAGCCATTCAATCAAATATAGATTTCCCTGGTCTCACACTCACACACACACACACACACACTTTTGTTCAGATATAAAATGATTTCATTTTGGCAATAAAGTGCATTTTGTGCAAGTCTTTTTAAATGTTTAACACCATGCATTATAAATCATCCCCATGTAATATTAAGAATGTCCACATCTCATCCACATCTCATCCCTCCCTCCCATTAATTTAACATCTATAGCTTAATGTGTTTCGTCTTCATTTTACAAGCATACTCTAAGCCCAAAATACACCACCCCGACAGCAGCAAAAAGAGTGGGGTAACCGCTTGATCTGCCTTTCTGTTTATTATAGTCGGCCATAGCCGAGGCTGAGCGGGAGAGGTAGGTGGCTCAGTGTGACTGCTGTTGTCGGGAAAACCTTTCAGCACACCTACCGACCTAATATGCCACAGTACGACGCAGGTGTGGGGTAGTTTGGCGGCTTGGTGTGTTTTGTCCTTAAACCTTTCTCCCAACAGACAATGAATTCCTATTCTTACCGTGTGTGAAGTAACCCATGGCGACACTTCAACACTTTGAGAATGAATCTTTTGCTGGAACTATACTGTATCTTAGCGATAGTCACAGCAAGCACAGTTTTTTTCTGAACTAAAACAAGAACTGGATCAGGAAATGCACCGTCGTCCTCCCAGACCAGCGGCAGCAACAGACATAGCAGCAGGGCAGAGAACTCTGGGTAATGCCAAGTAGAGCAGCAGTTTTTATACATTTTTTTTTTTTTTAGGATAGAGCAACTCTTGAAAGTTTTTAAATCAACCAATTTTCCATTGCCACACTGAACACAACCCAGTAGTAAACCGCTTCAAGACAATTCAGACACTGTGGAAAAGGCATTTAGATACGGATTTAGACAACAAGGCGCCATTTCCTAGCTCTGACTCAAAAAGTCTCTAAATTCAAAGTTGCTGATGTGTCATATATATTATTGATACAGACGACATTGTTGTTTGTGGTGAGGAAGATTTATTTTAAAATTGTATGCATATAATCTAAACTGTTGTGTACTTTCCATTAAATTACCAGTCCACAAACGTGTCCTTCAGGGAAGTAATGCTAGCTAGCTAGTTAGAAGTTTCCTCTACTACTAAATAAGTTTTGCAACAACCAGGAATGTCTTCACGTCTTGTTTTTTCCCCCATAAGAAGCCAAATTAGTGTCCTACAGGTGTCTATATTTTCGTACGTATCGCATTGTCTGAGTTGTCTTGAACGCAATCGAAGTCTCAGAAGAAGACGAAGAAGAAGAAGAAGAAAAAAAGCAGGAAGCAAAGCATGCTGGGATGACTCACACATGGCCGTACCAGACTGAGAATGTCTGCGGGAAGCCTCCATCGTAGGTAGCCTCCCAGGACACGTTGGCCCAGGTGGACGCGGCCACTACGCGGATGTTGATGGGGGCGTGGGGGCTCGTGCCTGGCGGAGAGACAAGTGCTAGTTTTAGTCATACAGTCCCCCTGCTGCCATGCGCCCGCTCTGCTCCTGTCTTGAAGCTCTCTATTCAGTGGCGGAACAAGTTGGAGCTGACTTTTTATTGTTTATTATTTGTATTTTATTTACAGCCTGCATACGGTATATACATACGGATGTACAGTATGTGTGTTTATATACTCAAAATACTCAGGGTCCATTCTTAACACCCTAAAACATTATCCTGACAACCACAGCCCAGCTCGCCTCCATAGTCTGAAGACGGTCAACTGCCTCGCATGAAAGGGAAAAACAAAAACAATACCAGTTTGAAGAAAGCTGTAAACTATCTGTTTAGAAGATGGTTCTTGGTCATGGTCCCATATTGACCATTATGGGACCCCCAGAAACCATTCTCTGTATTAGCACTTTTGAATATGATGTCAGTTAGACCTAAAGAACTACAGTACTACTACAGCTGAACATGATATTTAACATAAGCAATACATATCTAGCTCTAATAACGTATGGCTGCTTCAGATACGATCGACATACGATCGACATACGCCCTGCTTGAAGTATCGCAAGTAATGTACATACTGTAAAAACGACTGCTAAACGACTATAGTTTAACTAAAAGCTAACCACATTTTATATGTACATGTACTGTATATAGCCTAGACCAGACATATCAAACTCAAGGCCCGTGGGCCAATTCCGGCCCGCTGTACAATTATATCCGGCCCACGAGAAAATATCATATATCTTTCATAACTGGCCCGCCGGTATATAAGACGCACATCGGGGATACTACAAGTCCCAGAATGCACTGCTAGCTGATTCTGTCTGTGAGCTTACCACCGATTTACAAGCACAGTTGTTACAAAAGGGAAAAGACTTCATTGCCTAACCTGTCTGTTTAATACATTTTGAACCTGTTTGGCCCTCAAAGTGAACCCAGTTTTTAATGTTGGCCCTCTCTGTGATTGAGTTTGACACTCCTGGCCTAGACCAACCAAGTGTGTGTGTGTGTGTGTGTGTGTTCGTGTGTGCCCTGCTACCTATGACTAGGAGGTGCGTGCTGGCAGTGATGCTCGTGGCAACGTTGGTGGCAACACACTCCCACTCCCCGTGGTCCTCCTTGGTGAGGGACTTCAACTGTAAGCTGCCCCGTGGCAGGACGTTGTGCTTGCTTCTGCTGGGCTTACCTACCTTCAGCCCACAGGAGGGGAGAGGCACAAGGTCGGCCGTTGCCAAACTTAACACTTCACCACAACCTGATACACATAAACGGGCACTAGAAACTATCTGCCTTTTATTGTTTCAAACAATGTAGTTATTGAATCAAACTTATTGTATCCTACAAAACCGGTTGCCAGATTATGCATGATACATGCGGGAGACATAACGGTGGCGGATATAAATGGTAGCTAATCATTCCGTATTCACTGAAGGAGATTTAAGAAGCATCACAATCAAGAAAGACAGCTAAAACAAAATGTAATGGGTTCATTGATTGCATTTTTTGTAAAAATGCCATTAAGATGCAATCAAAAAGCACAAGCATTTACATCAGAGCCCGGTGGGGGTTACAGTTTTTTTTTTAATAAGGTTATTTTTTAAATAAATGTACTTTCTCTGCATATGTACATCCGATGACCTACAGTACCCAGTTATAACTGGTCAAAACTTTTATCAGTAGTGTCAATGGTTCCTATGGAGGAGCCATTCATGGCAAAGGGTTGTAGGCTAACAAAGAAGGCATCTGACCTTCCTCCACGTGATGTTGGGAAAGGGGTCTCCCTCTGCCTCACAGGGGATGACCAGCTCTCTCCCAGCCTCCTGCCTGTACTCCCCTCCGGGAACCACTGAGAATTTAGGAGGGTCCTGCCCAGGATGACATGGAATCTTCAGTTCAGTTTCACCAACGAGCACATTTTATTATTATTATTACTACCACGCCATTAGCATGCCACAAAGGCCATGTACACATTTGACAGCCAAGGCTGTTTCTGCTAACGACATTCAATTATCTGATTCCTTCATGCAGTTCCACACATGACATGTTGTGAGCCTACGGCACGGATATGGCCAAAGGGCGTACCTTTAGCACCAGGGGGGCAGGGGTGGACCATCCCATGGAACCCAGGGCATTGTAAGGCATGCAGGTATAGGTGCCGAGAGAGTCCTCCGTCACCTCTGCCACGCGGATGCTCCCGTCATCCATTTGGCTCCAACCCGGGTACTGCGGTGGGTTGGGTGGTGCATTGTGGGTGGGGGAGAAAACAGAGCATCTGAAAAACCTGAACGTCCGATTTCTCCGGATCAGACATGCTGAGCTCTGTAAGTCCGTACAGTAAACTACGCTCTGCAAACACACCGACGCACCTTATCTATCCGCAGAGGGAGGCCATCTTTCTTCCACTTAACAAGTGTGACAGGGGGGTTGGCATCTACAGGACAGCGGATAAAACCCGGCAGGCCAATAGCCACATAGATGACAGGTGGCATATTTAACACCCGGGCAGGGTCTAGGCAACAGAAGAAAAAAGGAAAAGTAGGAAAAAACAAGGCACTAAAAGCATCTCATTTGGCTCTGGGAAACATGAGAGGTGATTATAGTAGCAGTACACAGTAGCTGGGGAAATAACAGACTTTATGGGAGGCGGGCTCATCATAAAATGATAAACGCAGTCATTTGGCAAACAGTGTGTGTGTTTTGTTTTCCCAAACTCCAGATTGGCTTTGCACCTGAATTGCCTATATCCTAAATAAAGCAATCAGCAGCCCAGAAATAGGCTATGACATTGTACAGAAAATAGTTACAGGACATGATCACCTAAGTCATTGACTCTTGAGCCTTCTTGTGCTGACATGTTCCTAGAAACAGTAGGAGCTAAAGTATAAGGGCAGCAGCATGTAAACTGGACCAGGGCGCCCCCTATATCGCCATCATAAGCTTCAGGAAAGACATCACACGTACCACGCAGTCACATCCGTTAGGGACTTGGCCAGTCTGCACACTGACGTCCGAACTCGCGGACCTGACAGCGTTTAAAGAACCTCTCTCTCTCGGCAGAAAGGGCCCGCTCGAGGGAAAGGAGTTGGCAGGGAGGAGAAAATAGGCTCAGAAATGGAAAGAGGGGGGTGCACCCAACCCCGTCCCCTAGTTAAATCCTGAATTATAGAGAACGACGTGGCTTCTGAATGAGGTCAAAGGGAACGAAAGTGCTTCAAATTGAGCGCTGACTGATAAGAGAGGAGGCGATGATGTGTGTGTGTGTGTGTGGGGGGGGGGGGGGGGGGCCGGTGCGATGCATGATGTATGGGGGGGAGAGAGAGGTTGAGTGAGAGAGAGGGTGT
>JAOEHI010000006.1:120009-142274 GCA_025447815.1 Percopsis transmontana
GTTGGGTTTATTTTGGGTCTTAAATATTGTTGTATGTCAAGTTTTCTCCCCTTTGTGTTTGGTGTAGGCTAGCCTGTGGGTATATATACCCCTCCTTGTGTTTCATTTAGTGTGTTATTGTTATGTTGACCTCAGTTCTGTCCAATTTTAAGTATTTGTGGAATTCTAAGTAATAGTGGCTAAATAAATGCCTACACTTTTCCAAACAACAACCGTGTGTCCTGGCTTTTGCTGCTTAGTCCCTCACAGGGGGTTAAGGCCATGGTATATCTCATACAAACACAAATTTGGCCATAATCCATCTTGCCATGGGTGTATACCCTCTCATCACGACTTGTCTTGTCTTGACTTGTGAAAATGTCATGCACCCTCCAGATACATCCTCACATAGAGTTGGTCAACAATGTCGTGTGTTTTTACGTGCTACACGAGTCATTGGATTCAACAAGTAGTGAATGAGAATAGAAAAATATCATTATTGAAAAGATATTGCCACGGAATCTTTATCTATCATTTGCGATATCTTCTTTGTTTTGATTTTCTGGAAAAAAAATTCTCTCAATAAACGAGCGTCACAGCGAGTATTCTGGCATGTATTTGCAGCGCTTTAGCGGGCCTTAAATCTTACCTTTTAAGGATGAGCGCTAAATCCTCTAAGCATATTTGATGAATAAATACACACACACACACACACACACACACAGAGAGATATGCAAGAAGGGGTTTTATGAAAGAATCTACATGAATGTAAACACTGATAAGGGTGCCTGTTCTTACCATATCTGGACTCAGAGAAGGATTAGGAAAACACAGTCGATGAAATGTGAAGGGTGGAAGACAACAGCAATGTAAGTGCATAGTGCAGTGTGTGTTCAGCGGTACCTATGGACACAAGTAGCACTGCTACTGCTGTGCTGTTACTGCAGACCAGGCTATTGTAGGCTATTGTCCACATGAAGTGTTTATAAGCAGTTAGCTGAGAAAGGCATATTTTTCTTGAAAGGAGCATTTCCTGGCTGAAGAATTCCAGGGATGGAAGCTACATGTCCTAGAGCAGATAAACACCCCTCTAGAGCACGAAGCATAGGCACATGCTTCATCCTAGTGTGCCCCTCAGACTCGCATCCAAACAGTATAATATGACAATTAGAAATTTATGTTGGGAACCCACATGATTGGGCACACATGCAAGTACCTATGCATGCTAGTGTGTGTGTGTGTGTGTAGAATATAGCACAGAATATCTCCCCTCCCTGCCTCTAGTTAGCGGTTCCTTGTTGGGGAATTGGGGGCTGATTGACAGCATGAAGGGAAGGAGCCCACATTTTTCTCTCTTATTTTCCTGCATGTGATGATCTAATCATGTGACATGATTTAAGCATCTGTTAATCATCTGTCCCTGAATAATGAGGTGTTCTACAGAGGTCTCACGTAGAGACGGCAGAGTTGTGAAAAGAGAGACGGCGGGAAGGATGTAATGAATAGATGTCACCGGTCTCACTTTTACACCGTGTAAACTCCTCCTTTTCCCCAATCTATTTAGGGGATCCACTAGGCCTAAAGCGCTATCGCAGTCTCTCACACACACACCTTATGATCCTTTCTCACCTTACAAGATGACACAGAGCTAGAGCCTCGCCCTGAATAAACAGAATCATCCATCACCCAGAGCTACGAGGGTCGGCCAATAAAGCCATAACGATTTGGTGTTTGCGTGAAATATCCTTGGGCAACGGCACCTGTATATGAGCGAAGGCTCGCTGATGCATGGGTGGATCATGGGTTGCAACCTGGCGCATGTACTGTATTACAATGTGTTGATGTGGTATGTCTATACACATGTACCCCCACATACACACACACACAGCTTTTTTCCCCATGGTAGAAGAAAATATCTGAACCTCTGTGTGTGAGGATGCTGCACCTTATTATAATGGGTAGAGCACTTTGGTGATATTGTGTATAGGTCTGTGGTTATGTTGAGGTGCTCTGGTGTTGTTGGTTGGTATCGTAGTTGTCTGTCTGTCTGACGATTGCTGTGTGGCACACGATGAATTTCCAAAAGGACTAATAAATATCCATCTACTGTATCTATGGTAATGGTTTGTGAGTGACAAGGTTAATTTGCCTCGAGAGGTGCTGAGAAGCAATGCTGGGCAGGTCTATGTTGAGACTTAGGTGTAGAAACCCTCCCCACGCACGCATACACAGAGGCACAGATGCATATTCACATACGTCAATATGCATATCTACACATATCACATACTGCATGTGCTGACATCTGCAGTTTTTATTCACCCCAATGAGTGGAATAACAAATAGTTACAATGTATTTCTCTGATATCTGCCTACAATGCTTACATTCTATTTGTCCAATGAAAACTGTGCGTCATCAAATAAGTCATCCTCAGCTGTTCATGAACACCAGTTAAACATTGCTTCATAAAACTTGCTTAACGCCTAAATAATTATAGTGAAGTCAGGTAAATTGGGCCATGAGCTGAAATGGGCCAGATAAGCTTATGTGCATTGGTATATTTTTTATGGTTCTTTAAAAAAAAAAATTGCCTAAAAGTGGCCCAATGTAGGGCTTACCTGGCTTCATCCTACGTAACAACGTGTGGATTTAGGAGTTGACCATACTGGGGATGCAAGATGTTTACCAGGGCCCAACAGTCAGAAGGTAGCGTATAAAGAGACACAATTCACATTATAGTTCTCTCTCAGCCATGATACTGCAGCTGAAACCCATTATAAGCACTGTCAAATTAGTGCAGTCTTGGTATTGCAACCTCTCTCTCCTCTATCACAAGACTGTTTCCCTAAGCGGGAAAAGGTTTATGAATAAACATGATTTGGTTGGCTAATTTACCATCAAGATTTATTTTCAGGCAGTAAACGGTTGGAATAGTGTAGCCTTAGTTTGATTACTCACTTAGTATTCCAGTCACTACAAGAGACCATTTGTATTGCAAATGGACGTGTGGAACGACTATTTCATTATCTGGCCTGTCTTCTATCAAGCTCAATTTTCTACCCCATTATAGGAGATCAATACCTATTTACCTGCAGGTTTATGTGTGTCAGCCTGACCAACTGGAGTGCGGGAACTGGAGTCTGGTTAGTAAGGCTACGAGCTGAGAGGCAGCATGAGCGATGTGTTGATGGTAGTTAGGTAGAGCGTGCTCCATCACAGTGTGTCCTTTGAGGTTGTGTGTACCAACAGAGTGAACACACTATCAGATGGGACTGGGAAGGTCTATTTACACCCGGCCCACAGCTCGTAATGACAGGGATAAATCACAGGCAGCGGGTGTCTACTCATGCATAAACACACAGATACACACTGACATACACAGACAAACAGACAAAAGTGCATATACTGATACACTGAGGTCCAACCCAGCGCACACAATGTACACATTTCACACTAGACAATTGCATGCAATGTACAAGTACAATGCACAAAAGTATTTTACGTTGAAAAATCTACAATCTCCCCACTCAAGGTGGGACTGGACAAATACAACAACAAAAATACAGCCATAATCATTTTTTATCTTGAATTGTGTTACAGTGCTATGTTTCAGTTCTTTTCGTTTTTATTTTAGGTCACGAAAATGGCATCTTGTTTTTACTATAATAACCTCGGAGTGAAAATGCACAGACATGATTTGGCAGTAGAGGGAGGTGTACCTCACTAATGTGTGTGTGTGTGTGTGTGTGTGTGTGTATGCGTCTGTGTGTTTGCAAAAATATTCTGGGGCTTCTTGTGAGCGGCTGTCCTTGCCCCGCTGAGGTCATGCCAGCCAGCACCATCTCGTGAAGAGACAGTCCTCTTGGCTGTCCACCAAACACCCTGCAGACTGACACCATGTGTTAGCGCTGTACTCCATGAGTAACCGCTTTTGCTCCCTTTCCTTGCTCTTATGACCCTTTTTATAACATATATTCTGTGTCTATCGCGGCACTCTTTTCCCTTGTGTAAGACCTCACCTTGTACTCAATCTCCCCTCTCTGTATTCCTCACTTTCCCCTTTGAAATCGGTTAGTACAATTAGGGCATTTAGCAGCCAACTCGGGCTCGAACCCACGACCTTCTGGCTGGGAGTCCAACGCCTAGACCACTGGACTATCCTGCTCTGATTTCTTTCTTTTCTTCCTATGAATCATGTCTGGTTTTTGCCGTCTCCCTGGAGCAAAGCTGACTAATTGGCTTGACGGGAGACGCAGACTTGCCAACGTGTCATGAATGGGAAGCTCCAAACAGTGACCAATCTTTGTGACAGTGACAGCATGACAGCCAGTGCCACTACAACACTGACTAAGTGGAGGTCTGAAGGTCCCAAAAAAAAGGAACTGGAATCACTTATTAAATGTTAGTGAGTATTTATTAGCCAGAGGGGGTCCCTGCACAACCACGCACATCACAATAGGACGTGTGCTCGTCCAAACACTATGTGTGTGCATTAGGAAATATCCTGTCCAAAACAGAAGGTTTTTAAACTGTGTAATGCTACACACTACACTACACACCACTTTATAAGGAAAATATTTACTATTTGATTTGATTTGATTCGGGCGCATAATTAACGTTATTTGAGGTTATATAAAAAAGAATAATACATAATTTACTTATCTATTTAACCATTAATTAACAACACAGTGGGAGACAGACTGACTGTCTCCAGTGACCCAAAGCTATAACCCCTATATTTCAGCAATTTCCACTGAAACTCCTGGACTATCTCAAAACATATGCAAAATATAAGATGCAATATTGTGTTCCCTAATGTTTACCAGGCAGATGGCTCCCTGTGCACAAAGTGCTTATAAATAATTTGTCAACATGCCATCCTGAAAAGAAAGAGTATTGTTGTCGCGACCTTTGACTATAAGGTCAGAGGCAGTGCCGTGGCATTCGGCTTCAGGAAACAGAGGGAAAAGAAGAGAGAAAGATGCACCCAAAGAGGCTGTGGCACCACTGGGGCATTCTATCAAGGTCAGAGGTTATTCTGCAGGAGAGTTCCAACAAGGCCCGGCCGCTCAAAGTGACAGCTTATAAAGTAGACATAACATGGAATAGGTGTGAAATATAGGAGTTGAATAAATTACAGGGTGGAAATACTGTGGTGTCAATCAAAGGCCTCGTTCTCCCCATGCTCCTTGGGCGCCTTTAGCCTGGGCCAATAGCGTTGCTTCCTGCTATCTCTGAGCCCGCCCCTCCTTTCATGCTGTCACTCAGAGTCATTAGGAATAAAGAGGCTAAACACTACTCACCCTGCCATCTTTGGACCAGGAATCCCCAACTAGAGGCAGGGAGGGGATATATTGAATATAGCATATTCTATGCTATATTCAACACACACACACACACTTAATAGCATGCATAGGCACTTGCATGTATGCTCAATCATATATACACACACACACACACACATGAATGCAGGCTCACATCACTGTATGACACAATGAGATGAGAACAGTCTGTTCTGTCCATCTGGATTAGAGGTCCAGACCACTGAGAGGCCACTTTACCGTGACACAACACACTTCAATAGAGAACAAAACTCACCTCCCAATCATAGTAGAGTGCTGCTGCACAGCGGCCTCTAGGAGGCGCTCTAGTATGGTCCATTCTCCCATGGCTGAGGTCAAGAGGTATGCACTGGAAACAGGAAATCAGCTCAGGAAGCCGCTCCTGTTGGCTTCCAGCTCAGAGGGGACAACAGGGTCGGCCTTGATGTCCTTTGCCTGTGTGGTGAGGTGGGGAGTCTTGGAGGAAGCCTTCAAAGTGGGACTGTCCAGGTTAAAAGGGGGGACACCTGGAGAGGCTCAGACACACCCCATAGTTGCTGCTACCTTCCGCTTCTCCTTTTTATGGATGCCAGGCGATGACTGCCACGCTCCAAAGCACGCACACACACAAACACAGGTCCCAAAGTTCAGCTCAGCTGGTTGGATGGGCCATGTCAATATACTGGGCACACATCTGCATACACATACTGCTGTGTGTGTGTGTCTGTTAGCAGGTCTACCGGCACTCTCTGGTCCAAGCACCTGGTTCTGAGCTCATGTGCAAATGTCTTAATACACACACAATCTCTCTCTCTCTCTCTCTGTGGTTGTCTAACAACGCCAGCACCTACCCCGTGGGTACACCTGAACCTGGTTAGCTCTATAACAGATGCTCTCCATTCTTTTTATCCAGCCTCTCACACACACATACCTGGTCTAGCACGCACAGGCACTAAACACTGATGCTCTTTTACTTATGCTCCCATCACAACACAGCACTTCCGAGCCTCCTACTGAGTTGTAAGAGCCCACGGTTCGAACGCGTCATCCCTGAGACACACGCTGATTCTTTGACAGCATCTTGTAGGCTACTGTTGCTGGGCTCGGGTCCATTCACTCATGTGAGGTAGCCAGGGTTCCTCGCCTCTGTTCTCGCTCCACTCTCCATCGTCCTGTCACTCGCTTCCCCTTCGGTCGATCAGTCCTTATTTCGGTTGAACCGTCACCTCCCCCTTCTCCTCTTCCGCCACCAACTTCCCCGACCTCTCCTCGTTCCGATCACTCGCCGTTGAGGAGCGCTGTAGTGAGGCGCCCTCTCTCTCTCTCCGCTAAATCGCTAGCGTTCGCCAGGAACGCTCTCCACTCACTCCTCCTTTCCACCGCTCTTCTCCTCGACCAACGAGAGGCGACGCTGCATTATTTTCATCGCTCGACTTTACCTCATCTTTTTCCACCTTATTTCCTCACTCTCCACTTGCACCTTTCACCCCCTCCCTCAACCGGTAGGCAGCCAGCTAGTGCATGTGTCTGGAGGATTAGTGAAGGGAATCATCTCTACTCCTCCCTTTCGCTGACTCTCCCATCATCCACTCTCCCGTTTATCTCTCAATAGTACAATGGACACCAGCAATACAGTAACATTACCACCCCTAAAACCATTCCCCTCTCCCCTGAATTCAGCCCCTTTCTCTGCTAACCCTATGTTTAAAGCTACCATGACCCATGCCAAGATTACACATGCAGTCGACAATGTCAAAAGATGCTGTTGGTCTACACAGTCCAGGGTGGAGGGACACATCGCAATGAAGCAAATGCTGGGTATGAGTGAGAGACTGCGTGTGATGGAAGGCTTCAATAAAATTTTGTACAAACCAAGTTAATACCACCTCTGACATCCCACACCTGTTCTAATGGGATCCTATATCAGAGTTTAAACCTTGTATGCATGTCAAATCTATGTAGCTTACTAGCCTATAGGTATGGTTGTCGTAACATAAACCCCAGTGCTGCTGCATTGAGTACCGTGTATGTCATCCATAGTGCCCTCAAGCATTAAGCCATTGCTACGAGTCTGACGCAGGTTGGTTTTAGGCACCGCTGTACATAGACAACCTATTCCAGGCTGCAGCACGGCAACCTGGCAAGATCAGTGTCACACGTGGGCAGGCTTTAATCTGCTTTAGAGACACAGCTCATTGTACATAATGCAGACAGGTGGGCTATGGTGTCACACTGGTGTGAACATAACACATTTGGGCAGACAAGCACAACGTCCAGCTGGTAAGTTGGTAATGGGCAGCTAGGTGAGTGTTTTTTTTTGGGGGGGGGGGGGGGGGGCACTGAAGTTAACAGCTTACAGTTTCACACCGATTAACAGATTAGAGGCTTTGGCACACCTCCAGGCAACACAGGACGGTCTGCGTGTGTGTCCTTGCCGACACCAGCAGGACAGTGAAGGCAATTATGGTTTAAGCCACTGGGTTGGAATCAATTATCACATGCTACCTTCCCCAAAGCCTTTCCGTCCGCTTTTATTACCATGTTCATTCATTTGAGTTGGAACCAAATCTGCCACTCAGCACCGTTATACAAATAATTCCAGTTTAATAACGGGGGGGGGGGAGATATTGTATATAATACACGGCATTCAAATTTGTTATTGAATAATTACATGTATTTATCAGATACAAAACCTAGCACCTCTATTTAGAGACAAACAGAACAGATATCTCTTTTAGTCTTCATATGATATTGATATCATTATGATGCAAGGTATTTGTGACAGTTGCAAACAACTGTATCAATTGTGATGGTGGAAAATACAGGTAAGAAAGCTATTTAAGGCCTTCAAAATGTTCCATCAGGCTGTCAAAGAGGGCCAAACTGGCCCCACAGGGCATTGTGAAGAACACCTCCTGATGTTGAGAGCCTGTGATCCGGTGAGTCTGCCTTAAGTGATCTCCTTGAAAGCCCTCTTCTCCACATACTTAAGCCTGTGTCTCCTCACAAACCTACATTAGATGGGCAAGGCAGAAAGAAAAAAAATTAAGTTAGAAAAGCAAAACGATACAAGAAGGAATGTACCATGGTAAGTGAGAAAAAAAAAATGTAACCAATCATGCCCTCAATTCTGAAGGCAGGTAAAATCTAAAACGAGTACTGTGTGAATATCTGTTTGGTAAGTGAACAGGTTAATTCCTTACTTGGCCCTCTCCCTTGGTTCAATCAGGTTCCTCTTCTGTAGACTCTTGAAGCGATCCTTGAGGACGCTGCCCTCTGGCTGCAGCACCACAGCATTACAAGTGGTGAGAAGAAAGAAGCCCAGGCAAATCCATGTGAGATCAACATCAATCTGAAATCACTTATTCTTGCCAAGATGGTGACTACGCCACTAGATTTGTAACATCCTCAAAAAGAGTGACAAAACTGGTGTTTTTCTGATGAACACCAGTTCTAACCTATTCATGGTTAGGGTTAACCCTGAATGTGAATAATTCAAATGGCTTTAATTGAGTGTAACAAACACCAACCAAAGAGCGTACAGCGTATTTGGAGAAGAGATGGTGGACAGCAGTAACACAATGTTATGTACCTTTAGTCTGCGTAGGGAGCCTGCCAACTCATCACTCAACTGAATCTCCAGATCCTGGGCCTTGAACCTGTAGATAAGGAGGAAATGGTCACCATTTAAAAAACACACAATCCTTGTTACATGGTCCATACAGAATCAATAATAGACTATTTATCTTATCTATATGCAACATAAGTCTGTATCAGGCACAGACTCAAGGCAGGGTTTCTAGAGACAACTGTGGGAAACACCAAATTATTATTACTAATGTTTATGTGAATTTTAAAAATAAGAGAGATCCCTGTTGTTTAAATGGGATCAGAGTTATGCTGAAGATGTTTGGATTTATTACAATTTACACACATTCTAGCTCCCGGAAACAAGTGTTACGTGTCAGAGTATATTTGTGATGAAAATATAACGTCAATATTTACACATCCAGAAGGATGTGTTGGACATACTTGAGTTTACCAAGGCGTCTGGGCTGGGATTTCTCAGCTTCCTGATTGGCCTTGCGCTGTTTCTGCCTGTCTTTGGTCGTCTCCTCCCTTTGTCGGAGGGAGGCCTTGATGGAGCGCAGCTGGAAGAGCTGCTGCTGCCTGTCCGACATCCGTTTCACCGTGAGCCGCTGCTGCTCCTGGGGTCAAGGCAGAGGAAGGTGAGAAACAGTGAGGCAAACCAGTTGAATCTTGTACTGAAGACTACCCAGCCAGGATTGCTTTTGCAAAGTGCTGCTATGGATAAAACGTAGTACGCATGGTTCCCATTTGGAAAGGGATTTCTGGAACATTGGAAAGTTATATTATGAAGTTGGAATCCTTAAGATTATAACCTTGCAATGCGGCATTTTCACAGACTGCATGCTAGAGCATAGGGTGAATTAAGCATTTCAATTAGCGTTGTGCATGTAGTCAAGCATGCATGCATTTGTACCTTGATCTTGTCTGCTTTCTCCTTCTTCCTCTGTCGCTCCGTCTTCTTCTCAGCCAAAGAGATTGCACCCACTGGCATGTCACTCCCTTCCTCATCAAGCTCCTCTTCTTCCTCTCCATCTACCAAGCCTTCCACCTGCTCGTGGAACACAGTCTCCTACAAGACCAAATATACCTCTTTAGTCCCAACAATGATAAAAGCATTTACATAAAATGAAGAAATCTGTGATGACACAACGTACCTCTGTCGCTAGGTCTTCTTTTTTGACAGCCACTTGTTTCGCTATTTTCTGTTCTTCTTTTAGTTTCTTCACCTCCACATCATGGGCCTCCTGTAGCAGGGTCTAAAGCAAATATGGACAGGAGGGGGACACCAGGCTTATTCAAAAGGACACCAATATAACTGCTAATAGGTAAAGACGCTGGACCTAATTATAAAATCTGAAAAATGCCCTTGTGTCATTCAGCCAGAGACGAGTCTAGAGAAAGCAGACCTCCCGTTTACTATTCCAGCTGGCTGTCACTAAATTAGCACGTTTCAGGAAAATGTACAGAAGATCTAAGGAATTCATTTTGTTTATAGTCTAGGACTAGTCTTATTCCCTATTTGTGAAACTGGCCCAGTAATACAAATGAAACAATGTATCAAATACTTCTGACAAATGTTATAATTTTGAGGGGTAAAAATGTAATTGAAGGGAAAGGAGTAAAGTGAGGGACCTGATGGGAGAAGAACTCTGGGTTGTAGGATCCGCCGGGGGCAATCACCTCCACTGCCGGGAGCACAGATGGCTTCGCATTCATCTTCTCTGGACGCTGCAATTACACAACCACATTAATGAAGCACTGAAAATAATCAAACCTTCATACCTAGCATCATAAACAGCATACAAGTACTTGTGTTCATTACCAACTGAAATAAAAAAATAAAAAAAAACTTTAGACGCACATCGAGATGCAAGAGTACTCTCACCTTGACTAGCATCTTGCGGGTCTGTTGAAGGTACCAGGGATCTGCCGTTTCTTTGGCTAAATGACAATAAAACTAACATTAGCAAAATAAATAATCAAAAATACATTGTGATCTGTACACACCCGCAAGGATGGGATCACCACTTGACACCAGGGGTATCCCAAATATGCTTTCCTTTTTTTAATCGGCTTCCAAGCTCCATATATTATGGAGCTATATTATTATATCCTTAATACTTACTCACTGTTGGTGAATTTGAATAAAAGCATCAGCTTAATGACCTAATTGTAACTGTAAATCCTTTTAGCATATCTAGCACTCATTTTGGATGTTTATTTTTACTTGCCTTTTTTTGACCTTACTGTACCTCACACACGCATATTATTTTCCAGGAGGCATAAAAAAAACTCAACACTGGCAAAATGACAGCTGTGGGGTAGGTTATAATTTCAATACACCTATTGGCAAACATTGAAAACTCACGCTGTTCTCCCCATATATTGTAATAGGGTCTCTCTGGGTTGTTGTTAGCCTCTGTTGCAGAGGTTTTTCTAGTCTTGGCAACGAGATGTCTGTTCATCAACCGCCTCTGCCTCCGTGGAACCACGCCTTTGGCGGCAAGGTGCTCTGCCTTCTGAGCGATACGACGGAGCTTCTTGGCGTTGGGCTGCTGGTGGCCCAATATGCTAGAGGGACAATTTAAATTTAGGTCATTTAGCAAAAGGTTTGACACAAAGCAACTTACAGGGAGTACAATTACAAGAACAAAGGAACATGTAGGCGTTAGGCATCTTGCTAAAGGATGTTTACAGTTAGGCCGGGCATGTTAGGGAATAGGGATCGAAGCTGACCTAACTAACCTATCGTGCCCAGCACCACAACAAGGCAGAAACAATAAGAAGCAGAAATTAATTAAGATAATGCAAGCTATGGGGAAAGGAGAAGGGTTGACAGGGATCGACGTAAACATCAATAACTAATTAGTTCTATGTCATGAAATGCTATCAGTACTTTTGTTTGTGTGTTTGTTCTCAGATCCCAGAGAACTGCTCACATAACAATCCTCTGAGCTCCACGGAGATCTTCACATTCCCACAAGGGGAATACTGGGAGCGCAAGGATGGGATCATCATTGGAAACACACAACTAGGTAAAACATCTAGGATTGTGTTATGATATATTGGTATTATACAAACAACCAATATTTATTGAAGTCTGGTTTATTTTAGACTAAATGTCTTTCAGGTTTTTTCCATTTCTGCCAAAATCCAAAAAGAATATATTAAATTGTGTTTGTGTTATAAACCTTGCCTCAGTTATTATCTCTAAAGAATAAGGCCAGGGTAATTTTATATTTTTCCCCATTGTCAGCGTTCCCCACAGAAGACCAAACCCTACAATTTATTTATCTATTTTTCCTAAATCAGGTAGTATTGTCCACCCAGCCAAAGGCAGAGAGTGCTTAAATTAATTGTCATAGTAAGGCTATGTAAAAAAAAATTAACAACAATGACATAAGGTAAGCATTGTACATGGAGTTGGCTAGATGAGCACAGACTGTTAGGAGAAAAACATTGTAGCCTTTGTTCTTTTCCTAGGATACGCTGACTAAGAAAAACAAAAAATTATGTCTATCTTATCTTTTAAGTTTGTGTATAACTAGAGAAGAAATGGAAGGTTAGAGGACAGAAAGCCAGGATGTTGTTAACTGACTCTTTAGGTGGTGGGATGAGAGAGTCATGCTTCAATATCAGGTCTATCCTCAGAGGGCGTGAGGCTTTCCCTTTCCTTTTCACCCCTTCAACAGGCTCCTCAGCTGCACAAGGAGAAGAATTTATTAGGCACCAATCTTAGCAAAAACAACGTGAAGTAATGAGGATGAGATTATGAGTAGACTAGTCATTTAAAAATCAGGCCGTGTGCATGTATTAGACCTACTTATTGATACCCAAAAGGGTCAAATATTATACAATTGGGTCATTTAGCAGACGCTTTTATCCAAAGCGACTCCCAAATAAACGCTGCTATTACATGGAGCAGATAGGGGTAAGTCATCTGGCTCAAGCATGCCTACAGGTAGGCCAACTCTAGGGCTCGAACACACGACCTGCCGGCTAGACCACCTAGACTATCCTGCCCCCATATACAATATATTAGATATTTACCCTTCGCTGTGGTTTTCTTATCGTCTCCAACATCCAAAAAGAACAAACTTTCATCCGACTTTTCAGCTACAAGGCCCCTGTCAATTACATTCAACATAAGAGTATACTAACTTAATACAGTCATTAATATTAAATAACTGAATTTAACACACTGGTCACTAACATAAGACAAAATCTAGCAGTGTCAGACATTCACATTTCCTAACCACGTGTTTTATTTAAAATGAGAGTTTACATATTTTAGCGATAGCACTTCTAAAGAGAATAGAACACATCGGCACATCGATAGAAGCCAGACCGGTTTCGGTAGCTAACGTTACCTTAAAATTATCGGACAAAACTTGCGGGCCAATTAACAAAATACCACTTTAATACCTGGCGTTTGGAACAACTGTTTTTGACTGTTTATTGTAGCTAGTTTGACCAGTAATGTTAGTCAACTCTACACATACATACCCCGTTGCTCTCTCCTGAAGTCTCACGTCATCTAGAAACTCTTCGACATCTTGGATGTCACTGTGTTTGTTCCAGTTCTTTTTCTTGTTTTTATTCACACGCTTTCTTCGACTACTTCCAAAATCTCCAGAGTTTGCCTTAAAAGAAAGAAATCCTGTTTGCGAAGACACCACGCGTTTTAGTCTCCTGGCCGCCGCCATCTTGAAAAGGTCGACAACGCTATTTCTTCTTCTTCTTCTTGGCAAGAAGTGTTGACATTATGCTGCAGTGGCGACGCCCGCAGGAATATTTATGTAAATACTGTTATAGTTGTTTAGACGCTTGTCACTTTTATGGGTGTAAATGTTTGTATTTATGTCCCTGGCTTATAGTAAATAGTGAAAACTTTGATTAATTACAGTTCAATATTTCAATCAAAGTTGTGGTAAAATAACAGTTTTATGTTTTAAATTGTCCTAATTTTATGTACAAACTATTGTACAAAACTACATGTAATATATGCAAACAAATCCGTTTGGGTGTATAGGCTCAGCTCAATGTCAGTTGTTTTATATGTAGCATTTAAAATTGACAATGCTTCACTTATTTCTTTTATTATTTAAATTGTAATATAAAATTGCAGACAAAATACAAAATTAATCCACACTAACCTACGTTTTCATGACTTGTTGCAATAAATTTAGAGTGGGTCAGGTTTTGGTTTATCATATTACTGTATGTAAAATGTTTCTTCCAAATGCATTATGGGAAACGTGGCTCCTATCGCTCCTATGTTCTTTTTCCTTTTTTTCCTCCCTTCATTTTATTGCGAGAACAACGCTTTAGACTGTCGAAAATTATTTCACTGATTTAAGCTATAGCCTTTCACTAAGTTTTGTAAGGTAAGTGTCACCTTTTGAATAACAGCGTTACCTTTCGTTTAATGTTGTTTAGTATTCGTTTAAACACATTTGTTTAGTTTATTTTTAGTGAAAAAGGAAACGCAAACCAAGCAAGCTATTATCTGCTTGCTTGAGGAGTCGAAATAGTACTTGTGGTCTAGTCGAATTTGACTCGGAAAAGCGCCTAAAGTGAGGGGTCATCTGACAAAATATTGTTCGTCAATAGTTCCACTGACATGTCTACTGTCTTCTTCAAAATATATATTGCGATTTCATGCCGCCGTATCGCTATTATTTGGTTGTTTTTATAACCAGGCTCTGCTTTTCAACAACGATCTTTCTTCCCGTTTACATTCTTATTGCAAGCCACCAGCCATCATCTTGTGAGTGCATCCGTTTCTTAAGCTTGGGCAGCCCGCCCGGGCGGCATACCTTGGTTTCCCGGCAAAATAGCTTATTTTGAACATAAAAACAAGGGTCTTGCGCACGCGGGTAACTCAGGTCAATGAAACGAACGAATACCCATTCAATGCGCAGGGGCGGGATTAGTTGGGTGACCAGTAAGTTGTCATTGGTTGACATACGAAAAATCCCTCCTTGTGCTTTAGAAACGGACAATTATTGGTTTGTATAGTAAAGCTCTATACAATGATTTGCTACCATGATTGTCGGTTTAATTGCTTGTATTGCATAAGCCGCAGGCTCGCAACAGATAACGCTGGATATCAGCAGAGATATAAACTAAAATGCTGACATTTTCAAAAAAGTAGAGGGTCAGTATTACACCTGTCATATTTCCATTGTGGTGTGCAGCTTCTATAATTTAGATTGGAGCGCTGAAACGCATTACAATGAATTCAATACAATATAAATAAATAAAAACCCAGTGTTTTACCTTAAGGTGATCTGTAGCAATGGCCCGTACTAAGCAGACTGCCCGTAAGTCAACTGGAGGCAAAGCCCCTCGTAAGCAGCTGGCCACAAAGGCTGCCCGCAAAAGCGCCCCTTCCACCGGTGGTGTAAAGAAGCCCCATCGTTACAGGTGAGAGAGAATAGGATAAGGATTACAAAATCTTTCTCTAGTCACATACAAATTATGTTAATTACTCAGCAATTCAACAAAGCAAACACAGTATGCATCTTGTAGTATAGTGTGGAGTATAGAGTATATGGGGAGTAGGGTCTATGTCAGACTGTACTTTTTTAAAGTTGAGTAAGTGCTGACATCTCAAACCATCAACATTAGAAGTAAATAATTTAGAACTTTAGTGTATTGTGTTAAGTTAAGTCATACACAGAAATGCTGCATACTTTGTGCATTGCTTCTAGGCCTGGAACTGTGGCTCTGCGTGAGATCCGCCGTTACCAGAAGTCCACTGAGCTGCTCATCCGCAAGCTGCCCTTCCAGCGCCTGGTGAGAGAAATTGCCCAGGATTTCAAAACCGATCTGCGTTTCCAGAGTGCAGCCATTGGTGCTCTGCAGGTGAGTGGGAGATGTGTAACTGTTTTTGGCTGTATTCAAAGTTTCTAAATTGTTTTTTCTTTCAATTAAATTGTTGCATTTGCAGATGGTTTATCATTATAGCATTATATTTTACACCTCATAAATTACATTATAACCATTTTATTCTATTGTTTCCAGGAGGCTAGCGAAGCCTACTTGGTGGGCTTGTTTGAGGACACCAACCTGTGCGCCATCCATGCCAAGCGTGTCACTATCATGCCCAAAGACATCCAGCTGGCACGCCGTATCCGTGGAGAACGTGCTTAAAATGCTTTATCTCTGATTTATTACATATTATACTCTCTTCCCCTCACCACTCTTTTCTCACCTTACTTTGTTAGTAGTTTGGTTTGAGGTTCTATATATAAAATGATTGTGATAACCGTAAAATGTGTAATCTTGTCACCTTTGGTGCTACTAGAAGCAATTTTTTGCTTAGAATATCATTGTGTTTGAAACTTTTAATCACATAAATCTGCTCCTTACATTAAATTAGCTAGCTAGTGGAATGTCTAGTTAGCTATAAAGATATCTATATGTTTTTGCAATGCAGAGGACATGGTTGTTCAAATCAGCATAGGAGGTGGTATTTAGAATGAGATGTTTTCATTTTCAAAAAAATATACAATAAGCGTATCAAATTGCAAACGTTTAAGTAATTGGTTAGATGCCTCATAATGGTGTAATGACAATGCATGGTTTGACATACTAAAAGTGGCATATATGTAGCAGACCCATTTTCTTTTTCGTCCTCATTATTATATACAGGCAATGTTATAAATTGTGTTCCTCTCAGGTTGAGTTAATAACCTATGTTTTTTTTTCTACCGTTTTTGATTTATGTTCTTGGTCATTTTTTAAGCAAGAATTTGTACTCTGAACTTCACATGTAAACATAATAAATGGATTCTTGTGGTTCTTAGCTGCAATCCTATTTTGGATAATTAGTGTTTTCCATGTATCATGTATAGCAAGCAATGTGTCTAATATAATTAGAGGGTATTCCTTCCTGGCGGGACAATTTTGGAAAAAAATTTAAGATTATATTAGTGGACCATCTGCTTGTTTCGGGAAGATTCTCCCTGAGATGTACTTATCTTAGATTACGATAAAGTAATCTAGAAAATAACGTACATGTACTACATGTATGTTAATTTGTTTCCGCTTTAGGTAAGGCATGCATTAAACGTGACAAATTAATAAAATTCATACTAGTGCAAGTAGCGGGACATTTTTTTAATAAAATCATCCTGCAGGGGGCAGATCCGTATACGAATGGCCAGATATAAGTATATTAAATATACTGGATTCATGGTACAGCGTTAGGGTGATGTTTACTTATGAAATATCTAGAATAACTGACATGCAAAGAAATTTGGTAAACACAGTTGCATTGTGGGACAGATGATTGACGCCGCGGCCATTTTCCCGCTGGACGCTAGTTCCCATTGTGGATACGAAGAAAATAGACAAGCGAAACATTTCTCACGTCTTCTATTGAGACTTTAATCGTAGGTAAGTCCTTCAAAATATATTCTCACAAATTTTAGGTAACTTTCTGATTTTTAAGTTACAGACAGACACATCCACAGTCGTATTAATACATAAAACACATTAAACACTGTGCGGAAAGATAACAAACACCATCGTTGAAACGACGGAGAAATGCAGTCTTTTTCAACAGCCGTTCAGTTGAGAAATTCTGTTTCAAATTATGCGCGGGTTCCGTTCGGTCCTACGCAAAGGTTAGGCACCGTTCAGCTTTCGTTCAGTTATCTATGAGTTAGGCAAAGTGTCTTCTTTGTTGTTCTTTAGTTGGTCCGTCGGTTGGTACAGTTGGTAGTTATAAAATTGGCATTGTTTATGTGCTACTCCTTTGCTCTTCTTCCGTGGGTCTTTATCCCGTTTGCGCATCAAACCGCCGCCATCATCAGAACGGAGTGGGTGGGCCTAGCAACAACGTCAGCGACCTGTATGTTCCACCTACTCTGTCGATACTTGATGATGATTGGACAAACTCTTATATTTACAGAAACGTTTTCGGCTTTAGCCAATAGGGTCGTCAATCGTTGTGATTGGTGTTGTTCTTTTCTGATTTATAATTTAGATTATTTTGTTTGATTATCATTTATTTTCATTAAACGCTTTAATCCCCTTTATTGTAAAACTTCTTCGCGAAGCATTTAGATTATTTTACTTTGTATTAGGAACTGCTGGGAAATGGAACATACGTGGGAATGTCTTGTAAAATTGGATTATACAAATTACACACAAATAATGTGAAGCACCGTTTGTGATCATCGTATAATAACCGCTATTTCTTCCTTTAGGTGATCTTTAGTAGCAATGGCCCGTACTAAGCAGACTGCCCGTAAATCCACTGGAGGCAAAGCCCCACGTAAACAGCTGGCCACAAAGGCTGCCCGCAAGAGTGCTCCTTCCACTGGTGGTGTCAAGAAGCCCCATCGTTACAGGTGAGACATAAACAAGTTTGTCTATGGGACCCAAAGTGGGAGCAGTGTTTCCCATTAATTACCTAGTCTAATTTGTGCCGCCACAGTCTCATAATGAACCGACACTATTTTTACACTTCTTATATTAACATAAAATATCGGTTGCACACTGCACACGGAACGTTTTTGCTCGCATTTTCGCATCCCCGCATCTCTTTCTCTACCTTGTACACAGCCCGCGGATTGCCGTCGGATTTTAAACGCCCCGCCCCCTCTATGTAATTTGCTCATAATATACGTAGCACTACAATGATCGTGCAGTAGTAAAGGGCCGTTCAGATAATTCTGACCCTCAGCATAGTAGAGCGCAAATCTAATTTAAAAACATTCGTGTCACTAAGGAGCTAGCAGAAGGGTGATGTGTTTTCTATTTGGCTAGTGCTATTGTCTTCCTAGGAGATAACCAAATCTGATAATGGATCATTTGCTATGGGCAGATTTAAAGATGAAGAGCATGAGAAAGAGAAGGCAGCTATAAATTGAACTAACACCATACAGTCCAGGCAGCAGGTTATACTATATATTTTATCTCAACAACCTTAATAAAACATACCAGGTAATGCCACAAATAACTTTAAAATGTACGAAATTTTTCTCACCCACAAAATCCTGTGAGAAACATTAAAGTTTTATTCCACCAATATTTTAAAGGCCTGGCACTGTAGCTCTTCGTGAGATCCGCCGTTACCAGAAGTCCACTGAGCTGCTCATCCGCAAGCTGCCCTTCCAGCGCCTGGTGAGAGAAATTGCCCAGGACTTCAAGACTGATTTGCGTTTCCAAAGTGCAGCCATTGGTGCTCTGCAGGTAGGTCCCACAAGGCCATAAGGAGTTTATTCCTATGCTTCTTAAGTTAATGTACTGTTGGTAAGCAAGCACACACGGTTGCTATTTTACATGGATGGAATAGTGTAAAATGAAAAAGCTTCTAAATTTAAAGGTGTGTTTTTTCTTTTTAGATGTTTTCCCAATAATTAAACTGCAAAACAAGCAGAGTGTAGGCCTAACTGCTGCATGTCTTTTTGTTTTATTCTTGATGGCAGGAGGCTAGCGAAGCCTACCTGGTGGGCCTGTTTGAGGACACCAACCTGTGCGCCATCCATGCCAAGCGTGTCACCATCATGCCCAAAGACATCCAGCTGGCACGCCGTATCCGTGGGGAGCGTGCTTAAACATTCTTTCCATCTCTCCTTTCTTCACCAATCTGTCCTTTCCCTCCATTATCCCTCACCTAATCCTTCCTTCTTACCCTGTGTTTGTAGTATGTAGAGAAAACGGATTATATTATGAATAAAGTGTATAGTCGTGTTTTTTCTTAGTGCTCTCGGAAGCAGACTTGTACGGTACTCTCTTTGTGCATGTACCTTCTTGATGGTGATCAGACCTACACAAGCACACATAAATACACGTCTCCTAGTTTGCAATGTTTCTGCTCTGCCTCAGAAACCTACTTGAATTGGGAAATAATTTTTGGGAGAGGAGCATAGGTGAACGAAAGGGTGTGGGATAGAACAATGCAAATGTAGGAGCAGTGGAAAGGAGGAGGGGACTGGTATATGTCTGATGGGAGTTGCTTCTCTTCTTCCCAGCAGGGTGCTAAAATAACCTACCATGTCCCTTTCTCTTACTATTTACCAGCCACCAATAACTCATGACCAAAGACTAAATAGGCCCTGGTCTTTGGTCTCTCCTCACAGCAAGGCTGGAACTTTTATCTGTATTCTTTGTGTTAGTGTAATCTCTGATTAGTACAGCACAGTGTATACAATTCATAAGCATCTTTGGAGATGTTGATTTGTTATTGCCATATTTTTCACCACTGTCATGGTTGGTGTAATTTATTTTCCAATAATACTCAGACACATTGGGATTTTTCACTGCAGAAGAAAACTATTTGTGAATGACTTGAAGAGGGGGGGATGATTCAGATTAAAACATTTTTGCAGATAACAGATTTTAAATATTGTTTCTACTGATGTAGAAAGGTTCAGGTAAACGAACGTTAGATCTGCTTGTAAACTTTTCCTATTTGACTGAAGAATTTAACAAGATTGGTTTCTGTTGTTTAAATTGGCTACATCAAAGCCAAAACATCAACTGAGATGTGATCCTAGTTCTATTTTTAATACAGGTTTGTTTTTAATTAAGGATGTTTTTATTACAGAGGTTTGTGGAGATTTATTATATTCTCCCAAACCAAAATTTGAGATGCAATATTTTTGGAAAGTGAAATGATAAAATGAACATTTATTTCTAACAATTCTGATCAGGTTTTCTGTATATGTCCCCCCTTTGCTTCTCCTCTTTCTCCAGGTCGGTCATCGATCATCTGTATAATGTTTCTCAGGTTGACTCATCACCCTTTTAACTTAAGTCTTTTAATTTTTTCTTAATTTGATTTTTATTATTTGAAATGTTGTGGACATTTCATTAAAATAATTTGTAATTTCCAGATTTGTCATATGAGGTGGTAATAAATGGATGTTACCCAATTCATTCTGTCTTATCATGTACTTACTAGTTGTCTTGCACATAGCAAACTTGAAAGCTACTGACAGGTTGAGGGCCTATAATATGTGTGTGTGACAGTAATAAAGAACCTATAGCTATTAGAAATAAAGTAATGTATTGCTAACTTTTATAAATAGATAGGTACTTTATTCATCATCAGAGGGAAATTGACATGCATCAGCATTAAACACTAACAATGGGGCATGTAACAGCCTAAACTCATGAAAGTTATGACTATAGAAAAGCCATAATACGATATACAAACGTGACTAATTATTGCCTAAACACTGATAGTGTGAATCAGTGTGTAGAAGAGTACATGTAAACACAAAATAAGACTAAAATGAAAGGACACTCTAAATTGAGCTCTCTTCCAAATGGTTATTTTCGTCAGTTTCTTGTGATGTAGGGCTACCGTTGATTTCGTGATTGTGTAGGCTAGTTATAGCATAACTGTAAGCCTAAATGTAAGAGTAATAAGCACATATTGGGCCTTGGTTGGAGTTCCGTCAATCGACCACAAGAGGGGAGAAAAGCACAATAAATGGTTAAAATCAAACCGACTGACTACTGTAAAACGAACCAAGAAAGACTAGCAATACACCTGTATGGGCTTTTGCTAGATTACCATTGTTATACTTGTACTCATTTAAGTAAATAAATGACACCACCCAGTGTGGTGTCTACAGTAGACTACATTTATAGCCAGGTAGGACTACTGCAAATCGGCTACATAGATTATTTCAACTTCATAAATTTAACTCTTATTCTGACACTCCTTGCATTCATCTCTAACCAATCAAAATAACCAAAAGTTACAGGTTCTTCATTAATATGAGATTATTTGTAGGCCTACTGTAGACTACTACACACTCACTGTGAGACCCAAGCATCACAATCAATATCCCTTTATGGGTTGACATCATTCCTCTCATCAGTGTTTAATTTCATCCTACTTCCTTGATTGAGCCCATGCCTGTAGCCATATTCATTCAAATGAAAGACACACACACATATACACAGACAGACTATTGTATGTCCACAGTTATAATACAATGGAATACACAGACAAACAAATATCTAATCAAACACTAGTCTTTAATCCTGTTGTTTTGAACAAGCATCATAGCTACAAAGTCAAATACATTCACATGAGCATGCGCTCACCCACACATACACACACAACCACAACCAACCTTGGTTAAGAAACCAAATATAATTTTTAAAAGAATGTGAAATATTTTGTGGGCCTTTTAGTTATTTCTGTTTCACTTGAGATTGATTAACCTACATAAATTCAAAATATAAGCAACCATTATCCAAGTTGTCAATGACAACTGTAAGACACAAAGGGCTTGTGTGTGTAACTGTCAGCTTGATTAGTAGTTCTTCTCTTCTCTTCTCTTCTCTTCTCTTCTCTTCTCTTCTCTTCTCTTCTCTTCTCTTCTCTTCTCTTCTCTTCT
>JAOEHI010000006.1:142374-157693 GCA_025447815.1 Percopsis transmontana
TTTTCTTTTATAATTTTTCCGACGACCGGTCGGTTTTCACAAATTCATACACTAAAGCTTCGGTTTTTTTTTTTGTTCCCCCCCCCCCCCCACCCCCCCACCCCTCCCAGGAGCCGTAGCTCTGGACTCTGCAGCGGACCCCTCCCCCTTCCCCCCCAGTTCCGCCGTCGTCCACTCCGCCCCTCCCCCTCCCCCGCCCAAGAACGCCGCACGCATGCTGGCCCTGGCCCTCGTCGAGTCCGCCCAGCAGGCCTGCGTTCAGTCCCAGGCTAGGTCTTCTGAGCCCGGCACGCCACAGGAGCCGTCTGACATCGTGGACTCGCCCCCTCCCGTGCGCCCGAAGCCCCGGGAGGTTGAGGAGGGAAGTACCCGCGCCCCGAAGGCCTCGGCCGCCCGCCCGTCTGCCTCCAGCCCTCTGGGCCGCCAGCAGCTGCCTGTGGCCAGCAGCGTGGCCGCCAAGTCCTCTGACCTTGGAACCATGCAAGAGACGGATGCCAGCCTAGCGACCTCTCCCCCTTGCTCCTCTTCACCCTGCAGGGTTTATCCAATCCGGAAGAGTCCGGACAGGCAACAGCCTGTCATAGGTCAGGCCCCAATTAGCACAAGCTCCTCCAGTAGCACTCTGAACGCCACGGCCAGTGTCCCCTGCAAGGAGACGACCGTGGTACAGCCACCTACTCCTGAGGTAAGCGCTTCACCCTGCAATCACTTTTTGGTTCTTTTCATTCAACAACGGAGAATGCTAACTAGTGCTAGCAATAAACTGGTGTCACAATTCAGCATTACTCCTGCATGTGAAATGACACACTATTACAAAAACAGCCAAAAAAAAAGTTGAACTCACCATTTGAATCTTGTGTTACACCACATCTTCTCTCTGTTCTTACACGCAGGTCAAGGCGGAAAAGGCTGTTCCGCCCCCAACCCTTCCAAAACCCTCTGAGCAGCGGCCGACCAAGGCTCTACATCCCAACAAGCCAGCTATCTCACTGCCCCAAACGCAGCCCCCTCCCCAGAGCCAGCCTGCTCCAGTGCAGCCCCCTCCCCAGAGCCAGCCTGCTCCAGTGCAGCCCCCGCCCCAGAGCCAGCCTGCTCCAGTGCAGCCCCCGCCCCAGAGCCAGCCTGCTCCAGTGCAGCCCCCTCCCCAGAGCCAGCCTGCTCCAGTGCAGCCCCCGCCACACGTCCATCCCCAGACACAAGCTCAGCCTCAGTCTCACCCCAAGGCGAGCGCTAGAGTGGCCCCCACCTCAGCCGAGCCTGTTGAGAAGCCTTGGGAGGCCATCAAGCCGATACAGCCCCACGCAGAGCCTGTGGCGGCCCACGGGCCCACCCCTCCCACCCCGCCCATCCGCACCATGGAGAGCAAGCTGGCGGCCGCAGCGCTCGGCCAGGCCGAGGCCTCCTACCACCTCCTGGCCGACGGCTCCACGCCCGGCCTCCCCGAGGAGCCCCTCCCCCTCCCTCACCATCCCGCGTCCCCTCGCAAACCCTCCAGCCACCCGCCAGCCTACCTGTACCACCCCAAAGGAGAGGTGCTCCTGCTGGAGCCCCCCGGGGCCACGTGCTACCACCAGCGGCCCGTTCACGTAGGGCCGCAGACCGTGCCGCACCACTACCGGCCGGGCAGCGTGCCCCCGCACCTCTCCTACGCGTCCCAGTCGGAGCCCCAGATCCCTCACCGCTACAGCACCCTGGGGCCCAGGTCTCACCACCACGCCACCGGGTCCAGGACCGGCTCCAGGACCGGCTCCCGGGGCGTCTATGTCTCCCCTGGGCCGGGCCATCAGGGGCAGGCCTACGGCTACGACCGGGTCCACGGCTACTCCACCATACGCAGGGTGCACTCGCTGCACGTGCCCTCCGCCGTGCGCGCGGTGCCCGTCCAGCGCACCGAGGTTCCCCCCGACGACGAGCTGTTCTTCTACCACAGGCCCGTGTACCAGTGCAAGGCCTACCAGCAGGGGGCGCACCAGGCGGCGCAGCAGGCCGACTACCACGTCACCCAGCTGCAGCCTTACTTTGAGAACGGCCGGGTCCAGTACCGCTACAGCCCCTACTCCGGAGCCGTCCCGCTGGAGGCGTCCTACTACGACGTGGATCACTACGGCACCGTCCGCCTCCGCCACTCCCACTCCTACGCCGGGCGGGACGCGGGGGCCAATCCCGGCCGCTCCGGCGGGAAGGCGAGCGCCTACCACTACCTGTCCCGCCACGCCTTCCTGCCCGGGAAGGAGCACAGCTTCGTGAGCAGGGACATGCCCCCCGCTCACGGCGCCAAGGGAGCGGCTGTTTACTTCGCCTGGGACCCGGAGGAGGCGGAACGGCTCCGCATGCACTCCATCCGCCGGGAGAGCAGGGCCAGGCAGAAGATCAAGGGTCCGGTCCTGTCGCAGTACGACAACGTGGGCCTGTTCGCAGCGGCCGACCTGTCGGGCTACGAAACCCTCCACCTGCGCAGTAAGTCTGACCCGGGCAAGGCGGCGCTGCTGGCAGCCGAGAGTAAAGACGGCCGCTACCTCCCTAGACACTTGGTGGCAGACCCCGACGTCCTCGCGTACATGGAGACCGACAAGCACAGCCAGGGCAACGCGGGGGCGGACCGATTGGACGGCATTGCCAAGCAGAGCAGCTCCAAGAAGTGCCAGTCCTCCCACTCCCTTCCAGCCCCCCCCCATCAGTACGAGATGGGAGAGGACAAGCTTGGCGGAGACGCTAGCAGGTGTAAACACTGGCAGCAAGAGTATCCCAATCAACGGAGCTTTCAGCCACGGTACGAGTGCCCTGACCCCGAGCACCATCAAACCAAGGTCAAAACGTCCAGCGGCTACCACGGCAACGACGAGCCGCAGCCAGCTCCCAGGGAACAGTTTGTCCATTCAAAGCTGGAGCGATCGCACAGCGCACGGGAGCAGCCGCTCCACGGCCAGGGAGACGGCGACCCCGACGGAGACTTCTCCTATCGGCAACGCGGCACCAGGGCACCGCTGTCGCACTACGACAACCTGGACGACCACCACCCAGTACCTCAGCCGCAGGCCTCCCCCGGGTCGCTCCCCGCCCCTGGGTTCACCGTAACCCACGGCAACAGAGGCTACTCCACGGCCCTGGGCCAGGGTGCCTTTCTTCAGACTGACCTGGCCCCGCCAAGGCCCGAGACCGAGGTCCGTACAGAGTGAAGAGCTTGGATGGGAAGTGTGTGGGATGATCTTTAGCTGTGTTAAAGACAGGTGATGAGACTCTCCTGAGCTCATGTTGAGCAGCCTCTGCAGGACAGTGGACTGACATGCAACAGTTTTTCTTCCTCTGTATTTTTAATGAAATTGTACAGAAAATGTCCAGAGACTTTTTACAGAAAGTACCAACTGGACTGGAAAATTCTGGCCTTTAGGTCATGTTGTTGTAATTGATTTGAGACCGTAGCCAGTTGTAAATATATATGATACTAATGACATAGGGTACATTAAACCAGACCCCCAAAAATGTAAAAATATATATATATATATAAATAGAATTACTAGTAAAAAGGGATTTTTTTTTGGGGTTCTGGTTTGTAACTTTGACTTTCTTTTTTTCTTCTTTTTTTTTAAGTGAGGAGCTCGGTACGAGAATTAAATGGGATTACGGTTTGCATTTTAGAAATGCATGTACTCTTTATCTCTTACAGAACGGTTCTGTGTACTTGATATCCATGTGTACTTTCTGGATGTTACAGCACAAGTCATTGTAGGGGAAACCAAGTAGTCTTGCAGTCCCTCTCTATTCCAATGTATGGTACAATTTGTCCATGTCATTTACACACATCTGTCAATTGCCCTGAGAGTCAGATATTGGTAAATGAGCTGCAATGGATTACTCTGAATTAATATAGTGGTTATTAATGTCTTATTACTATGTGACTGTGCCATTTTCTGTAATGTTGCTAAAAACCAATTCAACTGAATTCTAATGGAATGTTCTGTTGGTAGCTTGTTCTTCATTGTAAGAGGGACCAAACAGTGGGGTTGAGTCTGGGCTTCTCTGAGGATTCTTGCACATACTGGATTAAGAGAGCAGGAATAAATGGCTAGCATACCTTTTGGATGTGAAAGAGCTTATTTTTCTTTATTTTTTTCCATACATTTTGACAACGTATGAAAACTGGAATACCTGAATAAAGTTACCTGACAACTATGTCTTCTAAAACGTCTTAGTGACATTTCTGTTTTTTGGGAAGATAACACCAGGACTAGCTAAATATTTTAAGTTTTTATTTTTGTTCAATGTCCTAGTCAGGTAAGGACCACAAACAATGAAAGAAAATCATTTTTATTAGTAGCGGAAGGCTGAAAATCGAGCCATTATGTTTTGTAAAATCTAATTGGGGTTAGAGATCCAAAAAAGAAGGAAAGTAATATTTGTTAAAGATATACTGGGCCAAGGTTTTATGCTTTCAATACCTGTATTTGCAGATTGTGTTCAGTTTGTTTCATTTAGCTTGCAGGCTACTCTACTTTTGCACTAAATTTCAATCTTTTCAGATGGGACACTGAAATAAGACTGTATTTCAATATCAAAGCACTCCTGTCTTAAACTTGAGATATAAAGCGGTATGAAACGGTTCGTTTTTTCCCTTATTTAATTTGTTCAACGGTACTATATGCTTATTTTGTTAAAGCACACTTGCAACACCAAATGTCCCCCGCTAGATCACTGTTGATGCTTTGAAACACGGGCACGTTTGGCTGTAGGGGGAGGGTACAGATGGAGCCTTGTAGGGGCATGCACTCCTGAGTTTCAAACCAAAACAATGTTTTTGTAACACGTGTTTTAACTGAAGGGTAATTCCAAACTGAGGAATGTAGGCCTATCCTCAGTTATTTATCTTTTTTCAGCGCTTCAAATAGTAGCCTTAGAGCAGAAATAAGGTATCCGACTTCGTTTGGCGTCAAAACCTTGGTCATTCAGAAGCCCATGGAAAGAAAAAGAAGGGTCAAGTTTGATATCAAAATACAAATTATAAATTTCATAATTGACATTGTTTATGACCTAATACAACAAACGATTCAGCTATGTTTCCCTACTTATTTATGTTCAGTTGATAGATTCGTAAATGAATAAACAATTCGTTCATGATTATAAAATCTAGACATTAAGCAGTCTACATTTAATTGTAAAGAAAATCTAAAGCCATACGCCAAAATCTATTCCTATTCTGATGCCATATTATTGTATATCACCATAATACACGATTATGTTACTTTGTTTAGTAAGTAAAGGTCTGAAACATTGTTTACAAATAGTCCCAGTTGCATTATGGGAGACAAATGATTGACACGGCAGCCATTTTCCCACTAAACGCCCTGCTTCCATTGTGTGAGATATAGTAAATACTGACACTGCCAGACAACCATAACACTTATTTCGTTGCGGGAAAAACGCTTCCACTCACCCCTGGTAAGTTGAATATTTGCAGCGATTTTTTGCAATACGCAAATAATGGTTGTTTTACTTAATATTTAGTTTAGAAAAAGTTAATTTTATATTGAAACAACCTTTTATTTCGACGTTCTAAAAATGGAAAATCTACTGCCGCGTTACCCGAGAAATGGGCTTTCTACTTCCACTGCACTGGCGAGGCAGAGAAATTTCCGCTCGACTTTCATGTGCATTACCTCGCTTCTTTGCTTTAATCTATCGTTACTGGCTATATTTGCATTACTTTTTCAATAGATAAATGTGTCTTCTGTGATCTTTTGGCAGTCGGATTAATACGATTTGTCCCGTTTTGTATAATATTTTGAAAGTTTATGTCCCGCTCTTTGCCCGTATATTGGTAGGTTCATTCGATTCCTCCTACATCTGAACCGCGGCCATAATCTTGCGGTATGAGGCGGGGTTTCCAGTCGTCTGCCCTCCCCTTAAATCTGCATAATCGTGATTTCATTGGTTCCAAAATACGATATGGGCTGTTGGATTGGTTTATGTCCGAGTATAATCTGCATACGAATGCGATTGGTGGGATTGGTATCCAACAGTGTGTGGATTGGGTATGGCACCATTTATGCAGCTGAGCATGGCTGTATTTATGCAGCTGCTAAACCGTCACTAGAGAAAAGTTTTCCCAGGTGCACCACAGGATACACGACATATGGTACTTTCGTATTGCTACAATCTTTACTATTAGCATTGGCCAATATTGAATAAGAAAGGAGAAAGGTCACTCTTGCTATTACCGAACATAATTGTGAAGTAGTAGTAGTTAGTTTTGGAGAACATTTTAAAAAATTTAGCTCGGTTCGTTCGCCAGTAATAACATACAAAAATAAGTATCATAATGAAAATTCCTAGTTCAATTCAAGTAAATAATTAACCCTAACACAAATCGTATCTGAGGTATTCAGAACACTAAGCACTTTTACAGTCACTACAAAATATGTTTTGGCACCACCATGTTTGGCTCTACATTTTCCCTGTTTTTCAGGTGATATCTCATCGTAATGGCTCGTACCAAGCAAACTGCTCGTAAATCCACTGGTGGAAAGGCTCCACGTAAGCAACTGGCCACCAAGGCTGCCCGAAAGAGCGCCCCCTCCACCGGTGGTGTGAAGAAGCCCCATCGTTACAGGTACAATCAGAAAAATAGCTAATTTTGCCATCAGGGGAGCCATATTCTCATTTGCAAAATTAAGAGCAGTGTTTCCATGGTACGAATAACAACCTTAATACGTTGTGTTGTTGATTTGCCTTTGCCTTTTTCAGGCCCGGTACTGTGGCTCTGAGGGAGATCCGTCGGTACCAGAAGTCTACTGAGCTGCTGATCCGTAAGTTGCCCTTCCAGCGCCTGGTGAGGGAGATCGCTCAGGACTTCAAGACTGACCTCCGTTTCCAAAGTGCCGCCATTGGAGCCCTGCAGGTCTGTATACGTCTGGCGTGTGAAAAGCCTGAAACTTCGAACCAATAGTGCATCCCTATTAATTTAAATTTTTACTTTTATATTCTAATTCAGCTAATTGTGCACAGTTAAATAAAACGTTAGGCTTCTGGGTCATCTGTATTCAGCTATCATGATATGTTTGATGTGCTGGTAACAAATCATAGCAAATCAATAATGTCATCTTAAAACACAGGTTAGCATGTACTGTAAATAGGGCTGTCCGTTTTGGCCAACATATTTTTATTAATAATTAAAAAAATAGATTCACATTTTTGTGCTTCAGTGGCGATGACGCACCTCGTGCGGTAAATCTCCTCCTCACGCCTCCCTGCTCTTCTTTCTCCTGCAGGAGGCCAGCGAGGCGTACCTGGTGGGTCTGTTTGAGGACACCAACCTGTGTGCCATCCACGCCAAGCGCGTCACCATCATGCCCAAAGACATCCAGTTGGCGCGCCGCATTCGTGGGGAGCGCGCTTAGCCGCCCTGTCCGCCCCCCCTGCTTCCCCCCTTTCTCATTTCGTCCTTTAATGTTTTGCCTCTGTTCCCCTCCTGTCCCCGTCTCTCCCTCTGCGCTGATGTCTCAGTAGACTTTAGAGTAATCCCGATGATGAAGAGATATCTTGAAATATCTTGAAAGTCTGGTCTCTGATAGAGTTTTGTCTTCACCAAATGTTTCAAGGGTACCTCTTTGTGTGCATGTAATTGGTTTTGCTGATCAGACTGTGCAGACACGCAACACTCTCTCACACACACACACCCAAACACACACGTACACTGTGCTTCAGGGTGCATTAGCGAGTCCGGCTCCTATGGTAACCCTGTTCCCCATGGAGGGACAACAGCAAGTGTGTGTGTGTGTGTGTGTGTCTTTGTTTAGCAAGTGACAAGAGTGTGGTGGGCCTGCCAAGCGCGCCGACTGCGTCTGCTGGCTAACGGGAGGGGGCACGTGCCAGGGGCTAGTCTGCTTAAGGGGAGCGGCAACTTCCACAGCAGGGTGCTACTTAAACTAGCCCCAAGGCCTCTGCCCTGACCGAACACACTCTTCTTCGTGTGGGCCGCGCCGTCCCTCTGCACCCAGACGCCCAATAACAGCCCGCTGTGCGATCCGAGTCCGCTGCCCTCTGTCTGCAGTGACCGGTACAGCCTGTTTGTGTGTGTGTGAGCTCTGATCTGCCAAACCCCAGTTGTACTCGACAACAACCGAGTATACCTGTTTAAGAATAATAATTATCGTTGTGGATATGGTGTCTTTTCTTTTTTTTCTTTCTTTTTTTTAATCATGTGTTTCTTGTATTTACCACTAATCCCATGAATCAAAATAAGAGGGGGAAAATTGATGTGGACGACGTGGTTAACATTTTTTTACAGTAATCTATTTTGATTTAGATAAATCAGGAAGGCCTTCTCTGTCCCCCAAGAGAACTGGTTTTGTGTTAGCAGCCACAAGGGGGCGACGATGATAACCAGCTCCAGTTCCACTTGTCACTCTAGAACTTTAGAGGTTCCGCTACCATTGCCTCTCCTCTCAAACCTTTCTATCTTTAGATAGGCTTTAGACTTGTCACAAACGTATGAATAGAGATTGTAGCAAGGTTTATACTCTGCATGTTTATGTTTTGTGTATCTTACCCCTAATGTAGCTCTGAGTGTAGAACCTGTCCATTTATCAAAATTTGTGATACACAATATAACTTCATGATTGTTTGCTTTTATATTTTTTCCTTATCCCTCAAGATTTTCACACGTATGAATAAACTGATCTTTGTACTTTCCAAATTTCTCATATTATGGTGGTAATAAATAGGTGTTACATAAAAACAAAACAGACCTTGTGCTGTTGCTGTGTTTCCAAGTCATGATCATTTGGTGGCTAGACTAAAATTCAAGGGGAAAGCCGTTGTTTCTATTAGTGGTTTTCAGACTGTACAATAAATGCATTATGTAATCATTTATAGTGCAGTGGAGGATCTTTTCCACGAGGGGGAGACAATATTCTACAAACCATGTTTGACTAATGTAACAGTATCCGTAGTAACAGTCATTCTGTCAATCTTTTTTCCATTCATTTTAGAATTAATTATTTATTAAAGAACTCTTTTAAAGGGAGTACGTCTTTGCTGCGGGAATTTCCCCCAAAAAATGTATTAGACCGGCAAAAGCCTTTAGCCTCTCTAATGAACAGCTCTTTAAAATAATTGCATCGGAGACATGTATTGTTAGCCTGGTTATAATCAGGCTAGCAGGCTATGTTCTACTTTGTTACTCTACTCATCTACTGTATAGGCTATTCAAACTTTACAAAGGGCTTGTTTGCCGTATTCTCTACAAGGACCCATAGCTACCTTGCAAGAGAATTGTCGATTGTACCATAAATTTACAAAAGATAAATAGCGCTATTGAATGTTTAATGAAAAGTTTAATTCTGCACATTTCCGAGGGGGGCTCAGGTCACAGGCTCGGGACAAACCTTTTGTTAAACCCTCGACTCTGTAGTTTAATATTAGGGCTTCAGGCTGGAAAAATGGAATCCATAATTTCATCCGTTTCAAGTTCTGCCTTCTGAACTGTAACTACAGTATGGTCAATTATATCATCCCTATTATTTGTTTATTAATAAACATAAACATGCATATAGGCAGTCTAATGTTCTATAAAAATGTCTAAATGTTGCTTTAGTTCTGGCTAGAGCCCGCCTCTGCTAATTTGTAGACATGCGTTCAAGGTCGATACACTCTTACAAACTTGAATAGTTCCTCTGGCCCTGTAAAACTCATGCGATCCTACTGTATTTTAGGCGTAAAGCCCGAAATAAGTAGGCTATAATTGGAATTTTCCACGCTTGACTATAACTGGTTTTACAGCTATTTTCTGTTTATGGTGACAAAAGCCAATATTTCTATTAACTGTCATCAGATTTTTGTGATGCATAGGCCTAATGCCTGAGAGTAGGCTACGTGGGCCATGCGATCGAGCGGTCGGTAATAGGCCTACACGTCCTGTATTTCTATGCGTTCACCTTCCTCAAGGTCTGCTCGACGCTATCCATCCATCCCCCAACACATCTGTTCCCCTGTGGGATTACAGCACAAATGCCTGTCTCAAACTCTGTGTTGAAGGGGAAGATTACAAGTGCACTGCACCCCCACCTCACCCCGCAATGGCAGATCAACCAATGGACGCACGGAGAGGGAGGGATTAACCAATCGCACCACCCGAAGGATGGCGAGGAGATTAAACCTTGTGCAGAGTGGGATTAGGTCAGTGTGGAGTTACAAAATGCTGTGAGATATTTGTTGTTCTCCATTTACCTCACTTGATACAGTATTTTAGACTGCATTTATGGTCAGGTTGACTCACCATTTTACCCGGTGAGGTGTGAATATATATATTTATGTTGAATAATAGTATTGGCTATAATCGTATCAGTAGCCTACCTACCTCTACTGTATAAACCTCAATATAACAAATTCTGATAACTATATAGAAGTAGGCCTATGTTTAATACTGTACCTAACACTCAAATCATTAAATATTATTATTTTTTGGCTTGCAATATTTGAGTATCTTCAATTCTAAAGTTTCAGTTGGCATTATAGAATGAATTGGAAAACCTAGAATATAGTAGGCCTCTACAAATATATATGCATATACATCTTTTAAAAATGAGCTCTGTATGCACAAGAGAAAGTAAAGTAAAGGCTTGTTTACGGAGCAACAAACCTTATTGCTTGTTGACTGAATTTTTAAATTACAATTTTATTAATTTTCACCTCTCCTCTTCTGCCTACTGTATGGCAGATAATAATAATAAATAAAATCTGGTACAAGCACTCTCCTACATGCCTAAAAACATTTTCCCACATCTCTGTTCATTGTCAAGTGTGCGTGGCTGTATCCAGGTCATCCAAAGATTATGCGTGGAGATTATGGAGTGGTGATGTTGGTAAAAGTTAGGAAGAAAGAAAAAAAAGTGTTTCTTAATGCTGTAACAATAAATTGTTTTGTAAAATGTTTTGTATGGAAAAATATGTCTTTGCTTTGTTTTGGTCGCAGGACAGAGCAGTGTGCTCAGGACAGTGGTGCGAGCTAGACTTTGAAATCACTACACTGATCACTGAGAAGAGATAGCGGAGATGTTTACTTGAGGGAGCGGAGAGGAAAAGGTGCATCCTGCTAAAGAAGAACTCACTGAGAAAGAGCAAGACAAAAGACCGTTAAGGTAATGGGCAAAGTCAAAGTCGAGGAGAGAGTCACAGGAAGTAAACAGGAGGAAAATGGGGGAGAGAGAGGAAGAGGGAGATATTGGGAGAAGGGGTGGGGGGGGGGGGGGGTAATCCTAACAAATTCACTTAGGGCATTGCTGAAGGAAGTCTAAGCGGATTGGAACACTCCCCAGAATCAGATCAACTAAAATAACCAGGCAGGACCAGTGAGAACAATGTGGGCCATGTATAACAAACATGATGGCACCAGAACAGGACAGAACAGGGTCACATGACCATGGTGGTTACCGTGACGATGTGTCAACACTCGCCGCCAGTCTCAAAATGGACTGACGTACAACTCAAATGCATGCTAAAGGTTACACTTGTATCCGTAAAAAGGATAATCTGAAAACACATCATTCTGAATAACGCAAAGTACGAGTATACTGTACAAGATTGCTTTAATAAGTCACACAACTAAAAAGAATATTGCTTTTTCCATAGATTGGGACATTAGGCTAAAATGTTAATACTTAACAAAAATGTTTCTATTCCTTAACACAACCAAATTAAATTTGAACAAGCATCATACAACAATAAAATAATAAATAAACATAAATACTGTAAAGTAACCCTGATTGCTTTTTCAGACAGGAGGAGGGGTCTAAAGGATCTTCGGAGCTCCTTGCTGTGAAAGTGTCTCACTTTTTGCCTTGCTCTAAAGAAATGCATGTCTAGAACAAACTGTAAGCCCTCAACAACAAAGGGAAGAGAGACAGGTGTACTGATTACGGTTCGGACAGGGATGTCCAATGGAGGGACGTGATAGTACCTTACGTAGTCTGCACTCAACTACAAGCAGCCAGTTGAGCGCCCAATAAGGGGAACTCCAACAAACCTTTAAAGCAGTGGTTCTTAACCTTGTTGGTTCTTAACCTGGGTTCGATCGAACCCAGGTTAAGAACCACTGCTTTAAAGGCTTCGTTCCCGTACACACTGCAGCACGAGACAGACAATAGACAGTATTTACAGTCAGGCATCATCAACGACAGCCCCTGGTCTTCTCATCTCTACTATAGCACTCAAAAACATCTACCAGGGTTTCTACCCTTTAGACAACAACTTACAAATAAGAAACTGAAAATAAAAGATAATAAAGTCCACTGGCAAAACCATCTTGTTCTAGCCTCTCAAACTCAAACTCAAACACAGCGACCTTCCTTGTCTCTCTAGAGGACCTGGAACTTCCAGGAGTTTTGGTCTTTGTGGTCCAGGCAGTCCATGGTGGTGAAACCCAGTTTCCAGGCCTGCTGGTCTTTGTAGTCCAGGCAATCGACGGAGGTGAACCCAAGGGAGGAGGCAGTGCCATAGCCCTGGGAAGATAGCGAGGCAGGGGATTGGCTGAGGGACCCCCCCATGGAGGGTACGGTAATGGGGCTGAGAGCACCTCCGGTGGCCGACAGCTGGGAGTGCATGGGGGACAGGTAGGCACTGCAGTCCAGGCCAGTGAAGTAGGAGGTGGTGCCAGCGTAGCCCTGGGTGTAGGAGGGCTGGCCGTAGCTCATGGGGTATGGTGAGGGCCTCTGCATGCAGGGGTTGATGGAGGAGGCCAGGGGGTCAGGGAGGGGCGAGATGGCTGGGCTCCAGATGGACACGGATGTGTTCCCGGCGGAGCTAGCAGCCAGGGTTGGGCCCGCCGTGGCCGAGGATGGGCTGAACGACGCCGAGGGGTTCGCCACTGGATCGGGGCCACTGGGTTCCTGGGGTGGGGATGCCTTCTTCTTAGGAGGGCGGGGCTTGGACTGGCCGTTGCTTTGCTGTAGCTGCTGGCGACACTTGGCACGGCGGTTTTTAAACCACACCTGCGAACACACGTGGAGAGCAGCAGACTTTAGACATATGGGCGGTTGGTGAGGAAGCCAGCATGTTGTTGTGTTTTGTTTTTGTTTTTATGCTGTTGTGAGTGACTCAACAAGTTGTGAATGGTTTCTGTGATGAAGGTAAAACCTGGTTTGTATCATATTCATAAGACTCGATTAAGCAGTACATTGACCACATAAAGTGTGGAAATAATATAACATTTGAGCTAATCTGTGAAGTGCAAAGAAAAACGCATTAAGCATATACTCAATGGTGTTATAACACCGCCAGAAACCCAAATGTCAGCCCCAGCTCACTATTGCTGTCTGGGTGGCTGTAGGGCGAGGGGGGTAGAGAATGATGTGAGCCTATGAGAGCTGTAAGGGGAGGAGTAGAGAGAAGTGCCAGCCACTAAGCACCCCAGAGACTGCCACCGACTGGCCCGTACCTGGACACGTGACTCGGGCAGGTTGATCTTGAGGGCCACCTCCTCCCTCATGAAGATGTCCGGGTAGCGGGTTTTGGAGAACAGCGCCTCCAGGATATCCAGCTGGGTCCGGGTGAAGGTGGTGCGCTCCCGCCGCTGTTTCCTGGGGGTGGCTGCCAAATGACAACATGTTGATATACATGATAGTTAGCAACAATTAGATTCTACAGGCCTTCTTCAAATAAGATAAATTAGGAAACTGCTGTTGGTACAATGTTGTATCTCCAATGTATGGTTAACAAGCTGTCTGTGTGTAGTTGTCTAATTCTCTACAGCAGCATGAGCCATTACAGTATATTGTGTCATCATCATGGTGAATGGAAGAAAATGTCACTGGACCAATTAACAGGGTTCATGTCTGTTGATAGCCTTCAAACAAAGCTACTGGATTTCAGTGCATAAAAGCAGAAATGTGAAGAAGCAGGAAATTTATCAATTTTTCCCACAGGCCTATAAATTGCTCAACGTAATTTTGCACCCCAGTGCTAAGTGAGAGAAACAACTATCTAAATATTTAACCAATTCCAAAATAAAAAAGACCTACATCAAACCGAAAGCAAAATTACTTGCCATGACAATGATGACAATGAATACGTGATCGAACATAGGCTATAGTTGTTTATATAAAAAAACATGTTTTTATTATGTCCAAAATGTAGACCTCGTTCCTTTAATTTAAGGAAATAATATTTTATTCTTAAATGTTTTGTATAACGACCGTGAATGATCGTAATAATCAATATAGAATTCAGTTTGATTGAATAGTTGTCCTCAATTTAATCAGACCAAGGACAAATTATTAATATTTTATACAGTTACTTTTTTGTTCGTTACGTTACGTTGAGTGTTGTTGCGCATCGTGAATTGGAGGCTTTATAAAAATATCGGAACAGCACTCGATTAATGTCAAAATATTAAATAATTAAAGTGAAATTAATACTAAAACATTTTTTACTTACATGGGTATGCCACGGTGGTGTGTAACAGGTCCATTCCAGCGCCGGGCAAATTTAACCCGTTCATGGCGTAATGGGGTTGCTTTATGTAGGACATCATCGTTACGCAGGCTGTTAAGAACTCTCTCTGACTGGTCTCTCGGACAAGTACACAAGCAGGGCTCCAACTTCTCCTGGGAAGGGCTGATGCGGAGACTCCAAAGCTCTCCGCCTGTTGCGTAAAGTGGTGTGCGCCGCTGCCTTACAGAGCTCAACAGTGTATATCTTCAGTTTTACCCCTGCCTTTTGTTCCTTTTCTGTCAGTTACCTAACTCGTCAACAGTCAAAACGTTTCCAAATTTATATTTTTACACGACACATGGCAGAGTGCGCCTACTTTTCCGTGCGTAATGGCGCGCTTGACACAGGCGAGGAGGCCTGCGGTGACTTTTGCGCCTGGTCGCGCCACTGAGTTCCTTTCCCGATAAACTCTGCTAATTAGAGGGACCAAGTAGTGCCATAAAACCCCTCCCACCACACGCACGAACACCCGCGCGCGCACAATCAGTCAAAGTTAGTGGACCTAATAGGTTACCTTGTCAGTAGAATAGACCTACGATTGTTTATTGTATAGATTTGATAACCAATTCCTAAGATTTTGCTTTTCCTACGTTTTTGGGAGATATCGCCCCAAAATCGAATCTGATAGAGGATCACAATGCCTCTTCCATGAGTAAAATAAACCTGAAAAAGCCAAATATTACGTATAACATAAGAGTCATCTATCTAGCCTATATAGCTCTGTACAAACAACTTTAATAAGATGATTTTTCTAACAACCAGCTAAACTAGATTTGCCTACATGAACACTATCTTCGAAATAACTATTTTTGATAATATATAAAAATATCATTAGTCT
>JAOEHI010000006.1:163579-196219 GCA_025447815.1 Percopsis transmontana
ATGTTTTTGGTTTTGGCTCTTGGTTATTGTTTGCTAAATTTTTTTTGGGGTTAAAAACCAAAACTTTTGGGGTGGGCGTTGGTAACCCCTTTCCAAAAAACTAACCCCCCCCCCCCCCCCCCCCTCCCCCGCAGCTCAATATTAGACGACCCCTGAATGACTTACATTTTATCACTGTAAAGGAATCTGGCCCATACCCTCTGCCAGTACTGGCTAATGCAAAGCCTTAGCTTACCTCTACATAGATAATAAATGCCACACTCCCTCCTAAATCTGCTCAACACGACTCCAACCAACATTTTTATTGTTGGTTACTTGGGTAACATTGGATTAACTGAGCCGTGGCAGGGGATTTCTGTGTAGAGGGTTGAAAAAAAAGACAAAGACATTTTCGGGCATGCCCAGAATATGGTTTTCTCTTTTTTACTTCTCAACATGTTGCAGTTCGCCAGGTTGAAAGAACACGAGTGCAAGCCTGGGATGGCTCCAAGTCCACTGGCCACCATGTTTGGGAGAATAAACTGTTGCTATTCTCACGGGCATACAAACGAATGAGTGGAGTTTCAGATATCCTTACATCTCTCGCATGTGTTCATAGACCACCACCTGCTCCGCCCATCCCCCCTCTCATTATCGTGATGAGTGAGAAGTGGGGTTCAGAGAGCGTGTGCTGGCAGGGATGGGATTGGGTGGTGCTCGGCCTAACCAAAGTAAACGAAAGTCCTACTTTGTGCCGCACAGTGGCCTTAAACAGTGGTTTTCAAAGGGGGGGTCGGGGATGATTTCGGTGGATTTTGTGGATTTTTTATCTAGTTTTATAAAATATCCACTCAGTTTCCAATGGTATTTATGGTTGTTTATATATTTATATATTTCAACGATATGTGCTAATAGGTTGCAAACTTTAAGCCACTTTTTTGGGGGGTTTAAAAAGTTTGATAATCAGTGGCCTACAGTGTCTCTCTCACTACTCATCACTAAAAGCCATTGTTGTTTCGGACATAAATAAAAGTCATACAACCATCCTGAGCTTTGCAGACAGATGTTGACAAGGCGCATTAAGCTAGCAGAGCATTATAAAAGCCATGTGAATTAGTTTCACCTTCCTTCAGTGTTGAGTCATTTGTGACTTGTGCTAATATAGCATGCGAAAGCCATTACACAGAGTTTATGATCTCATCTCTTATCCAGGCGGCCCTGAGCTCTGGCTAACAACACCACCACTGCACACTAGAGAAATGGGGAGACAACAACAGAATGCAGCCATTTTATTCCGCGGTCCTCCGTGTGATGGCTCACTCTTAAGAATCCCACCCACCACAGCCCCCTTCCGTCAGTGCTAGACATGAAACAAGGGATTCAAGTTTTGCTGGGGGGAACTGGGCCACTGGGCCCTGCTGTGGCAGTGGAGATGGATGGCAGGAGATAGTGAGGGGTGTGGATGATGCATGATTGTGTGTGAGGCGTTAGACGGGGGTGGGGGGGGGGGAGATGCCCAGAAATAGCCCGTTTCAATCTCTCTCTGTGGACATGACCCTACCCCAGCTGTACTCAGGCCCAACGCAAGCCAAGTTTCCTCTTTGCTTGCTTGCTCCTTTCTCTCTGATTTTGTTCCTGATAGTTGTGACAGTTAAAGGCAGATAAGGCGACCGGCTGTTCTTGTAAAGGTCTCTCCGTGTGCCCGGCTCGTAACACATGCAGGCTGTGCTTGGTTTTTCTCCCCGCATTTGATTTGAACTTTGCTGAACCGTTGCATGAGCGCACTACCCGAGCCCTCGTAGATTTGACATGCTGTTCTCACACTGTGCGTTCATATGGCACGCGTGTAACAACAAAACATGCGCATGCCGCGAGGATAACTGTGCGAGTTCATGATTTGAACTTAGACTTAGAAGCAAAACTCAAAAACCACTTTCCTTTGTGCAGCTGGCCAATGGCCCAGCTAGTGTATTGAGTTACTGGCTGTACAGCAAAGACAGATGAAGACGTTGTGATGTCATAGAAACAATGGGCCAGTGTTTCAGATTATAAGACCATCAGAATGTGTACCGCCATGTGTGACCTAACGCTCAAACAACACAAATCCATCTTCTATATGGCGTGACCTAAATCATGAAGGACCTAACAAGGTTAAGGAACCACATTTGAAATGCTTCAGGAGGATAATGCAGCTGATTGTAGCTTCATGCATCTGACTATTACTTCACTTTGATATACTGTAATTGCATCAGGACAAATTCATTATTATAATGAGTGTTAGAATTCTTCTCAAACTGTGAGTTAAAAAATTAAACAGCTCCTGCTATCCCAGAGTTCCCAATTTTGGTTTTTGACTATTTATTAAGCATTTAATTAGTCTGTGGACTAAATTAATCTTTTAATATACGTCTAAGAACTGCAATAACAAAGGTTTTAGATTATATGAATGCTAGATGTGAACACTGCAAAAGGGTTTGGCTACATACAAATTTGCATGGCTGTTAGACTACATTTTATTCATTAACCTTATGTAACATGGTACTAACATGGCTAGCGGCTACAGAATAAGTTTTCTCAAAAATAATTTAAAGTTAATATTTATGCTGTGGGGTAAATACAGAAATAAATGATATTATACTATATTAAATTATATTTTAACTTAAAGATGAATACCTTCAGGCGGTAGTGAATGCAAAATAGCAGACCATACACAAGGCAGAGAACACACTATTTCTGCAGTGTACAAAGCTAGTGTTTTGCTGTTTGAAAATAAAACCTTGCCTATATTTTTAATGTTTCAATAGGTTTTTAATTTATTTTAGGACAGATGTGTCTCCTCACATAGTTGAATTACGGAAATGTGTATACTGAAGTGGGGCAAACCATCCTGTCGGGATCAGCCGGTCTTCCCCATACAAGAATTCACGTTACTTTACTATCGTTTGTCAGTGGTAAAACTGCTGATATGATTTGGCTAATTCTTCCAAATTAAATATAGTGTATCATACTGTATAATTAGCTTTGTCATAGCAAGCCAGCTAAGAAAGTATAGCACCACTTAAGACCATACTGTTGTATATTTAATGTTTACATATTCATTTTTAAGTTTGAATCAAACAGAGAGCAGGGCTATGGGAGGGGACTAAGAAAGGAACATTAAATGAAAAAGGATTCACTGTTGCATCACCTGTTTCTGCAGCGCGGCCCCTTAACCATGGCAACGGTATGCAGCCAGGGTCTTCAATGTGGGCGTAGAAAGAAGCCTAGAAGTGTGTAGTCTATTGGCGCTACAGGGAGAGTAGAGACTCAAAGGGTTACATCATTGAGGAGGAATCCTTTATTCCCCCAGCGGCTTGCAAACTGAGCATGTTTTTTTTCTTTCAGCTGTTTCTCTGTTGATTGTCTAAATGGGGGGAGCAGGGAATAGCTTAGCAATGTGTCCTCTGCTCAAAATGTCAAGGAATATATACTGTATTGCCAAAACACATCAATCTTTGTCGTCTTCTTGCCCTCAGCTAAAATGCTAAAAGCATTGATACTTCCTATTCTGTTCCCCCGAAAATAGAGCACCTAACCGGAACTGATAAACTGCTTTGTCCTCTCTCAACACAGGAACAACAGAGCGAGTATGTCTGATACAGGGTACGGTCGAGGCACTCAATGGTGTCCACAACTTCATAGCGGAGAAGGTCCGTGAGATGCCACAGAGTGCCCAGAAGACTGAACCAGTCAGTATTCTGCAACCGCAGACCACTGTCAACCCTGACCGCGTCAAGCAGGTGAGACCTGGCCACTGGTGAAAACCCCCTACCCTAACTTACAACCAGCAGTGACGCAATCCCCTTTTTCAAGCTACGATAATAAACTTTTCATATAAATACAGTACATGTCCATGTTGCTGCTATTTATGTCTGATTGTGGCAATACAATAATGATTTAGCCTACTCGCCATTCATGAAAACCTTTCCATTTGCAGTGCTTATCGTTTTTTATCATCTAGAAAAATTACATCCGCAATATACACGTAGCGATCTGTGGTTGGTCCATCAGAGAAGATAGGCAGAAGTAAGTAGCGTTTAGGACCCACCGTCGGGCCACATGCTGTCCATACGCTGTTTGGTTTCAAAGTGATCACTCACAGTTAGAATTGATGACTTACATTTAAAGTGTTGACGTGGGGATCATGGCAGTTGACAGTTGAGTACACCTTGTCAGTTAGTACCCAGGTTCTCTAGGCAATGGCCCAGGGCTGGGTTGGGGCAGGAAAATATGAGGGTGAGTGGCTATTTTTACCTCAAGTCTTTTATAGATAGACAGAGCCGTGTGGCAGCTGCAGCCTAAACCCCTGGGATTAACAAGTGGCTGAGTGGAGCGGGGACTGCTGTTGTAAAGTGACTCACTGAAAGATCTCCCTCTTTCATTTCTCTACCTAAACCTTTACCCCCCTCCATTTCTTTATGCCAATCTCTCCGTTTCTCCACAGGCGAAACTGATAGTGCCCAATAGCACAGCCGGGCTGATCATTGGCAAGGGTGGGGCCACAGTCAAAGCAGTGATGGAGCAGTCTGGGGCCTGGGTGCAACTCTCCCAGAAGCCCGAGGGCATCAACCTGCAAGAGCGTGTGGTGACCATTAGCGGGGAGCCAGAGCAGAACCGCAAGGCTGTGGAAATCATAGTTCAGAAGATCCAGGAAGACCCTCAGAGCAGCAGTTGCCTCAACATCAGCTATTCCAACATCTCCGGCCCAGTGGCCAACTCCAACCCCACTGGCTCCCCGTACGCCAACTCAGCCGAGGTGCTGCCCAACGCGGCCGCGGCCGCTGCCACTGCCTCCAGCCTCCTCGGGCAGGCCGGCTTGACAGGAATGGGCACCTTCCCGACCGCCATGTCCAGCTTCTCTGGCAACGATCTGCTGGCCATCACCTCCGCCCTCAACACGCTGGCCAGCTATGGCTACAACACCAACACCTTGGGCTTGGGCCTCAACCCCGCCGCCGCTTCCGGAGTCCTCGCCGCCGTCGCGGCCAGCGCTAACCCTGCGGCGGCCGCCGCAGCCAACCTGTTAGCATCCTATGCTAGCGACGCTTCCAGCAGTGCAGGCCACCCTGCTGCAGGCCTCGGCGGATTCTCCCTAGGGTCTCTAGCTGCGGCCACAGGGGCTTCCAACGGTTACCTAAATGCTTCATCTCCACTGATGGCCTCCTCCCTGCTGGCGACGGAGAAGCTGGCCGATGGGGCCAAGGACGTGGTTGAGATTGCCGTACCGGAGAACCTGGTTGGCGCCATTTTAGGGAAAGGAGGGAAAACGCTGGTAGAGTACCAGGAGCTTACAGGAGCCCGCATCCAGATCTCGAAAAAGGGCGAGTTCATTCCTGGTACGCGGAACCGTAAAGTTACCATAACAGGGTCGCCAGCGGCTACACAAGCAGCGCAGTACCTGATCAGCCAGCGGATCACGTACGAGCAGGGCGTGCGCGCTACCAACCCACAGAAGGTGGGCTAAAAGGGAGAAAAAAAAGAGGAAGGAAAGAAAGGATGAAGACAGATGGCAGGGAATCAAGAGGGTCACCGACAGAAAAAAAAAAAGAAATGTCCAAATATCTGTTCAATATTTCAGTATCAACGAAGCGAATCACAAAGGAGGAGGTGGGGGAGACAACCAAGATAAGTGTGCGTGATATGTGAATGTGTTTTTAGGACTGACGTCCTGATGTTTTTTAAAAGTTTGTCGAGTCCTTTTGACGACGGTGATCAGAGTAAGCTGAACTGGTCCACTGCCAAGCTGCAGATGCAAGGGTGAGGCCTCCAGTTTTCACCCTCCTCCAAAACCTCATTGCTATTTCCTTTCTTCTTTTTTCGTTCTCTCTTATTTTCTTTCTTATTTTCTTTTTTTTGAGGGGGGGGGGGGGTTAGTTTATAATTCAAAGTCGCTAACCTCGACTCCCGGTGAGTTGAGAATGTCAGCTAATAGAGCTGTTTCACAAACACATTGCTCTTCGTACACAATGCGGAAGGCATTGTTCACATGGGGAGGGATCTATGACGAGCACCTGAGGTCCTCTCAGGCTGTGAGGGAGCAATCTGAATTCCTTTAATGGAATCATTACAATTATGTTGAATTCTGGCTCATACCATAATTGAAGTTTTACAAATTTGGGTATTTTATATTTTCATCTATTATTTATTGACTTGGTCTCATTCAAACACATATAGATTATTTAAACCTGTGAAATTCAGGTTGATCTGAATGTAAAAACAATATTAGCCTATTGCTATTTTTTATTTACAGGGATCAAATATTGTGTTGCAGTGAAAGAATTGTATAATTCAAACCCAGTCTGAACTTCAGTCACTGTCGTGTGCGAGTATAGTTCAGGGGTTAAGTGATCAATGTGAGAGGACAGAGGGGACACGGGAATGTACAAACATATTTTACACAAACACGCATACGCAATGCTCCTAAAAATGCACAAACACTGAAATACATTTGCATATTCACTGAAATACAATTACAAACATAATAGAAACTGATTGTAAAATGACCCTTTCTCTGTGCTATGGGATTTGGCTTCCCCTTTACCATAAACACCTGAATCAAAGTCTTCAAACACCTCAATCAAAGTCTCCTCACGTGATTTTATAAAGTGTTGTCCAACCATTGGATTCCACGCAACCTTTTCGCATAACGAAATAGCATTGATATCGGCAATTAATAAAGGAAGGAAATCCAGTTGGAAAAAAAGGGAAAGGCAATCCACTTCCTGTTCTGTGTGCGCGACAGTTTTTCAACAAATTGGCCATTTTAGATTTTATCAAACAACATATCTGCCTTAGACTCATTAACAGAGTGCCACACACATAGGAGAAACAAATCATGTCCGTTTGCAAAAGGAACAAAACACTACAAAAGCATTTTGTTAAGATATGCTGCATGAACCAATATCTGTGGGGGAAAAAGGCGATGGCCTTTAAATTAAGGGTACCAAATAGTCAAGAGACACACAATAATGAGAAAGAAAAAGAAGGACACTCGAAAGAAGGTGGGAACCATTTCAGAGGTTGTTCCGCAACAAAGACAGCATCCCTAAAATGTAAACTCACACACAACATTGGCTAAAAAAAAGAAGATGACAAACATGTTTTGCATTATTGTTTATGGACAATACTTTGGATGTCGTGGGCGGTTGATTGTCTAAAACATTTTAAACACAAAGATGACCTTGGCGTGCTCTTGTGCTGCTATCCATGGTTGTTATCCCGAGTAGCACTGGGTGTCTGACACCTGCACTGTGAGACATGAATTACACACAATGTGTAACTCTCCCTGTTGGGATGTGAGTATTTTACTGTACACATCTATTTGGCCTATATGACATAGGACACATGGCACACCTACCAGTATTGAACAATCTCTACCAGAGCATTTATATGGCAACATTGTGTGTGACGTTTCTGTTTACCAGTGTCCATGCACTGCATAAATTAGCTAAATGAGTGTAAATTAGTGTTTTTTCAATCAGTCTATCCATATCTACTTTAAATTACTTAAAAAAGAAGTAAATATACTTCACATTTACTTCAAAATACGTTTGCCAGCACTGTATTCTCCAATCCTATTCTAGTCTGCCGTCCCACACGAAATACCTCTTTTAAGCCAAGCTGTATCATCAGCTATTAAAAAACAGGGCGGTGAAGAGTTGGTGCTGAGCAATGTCAAAGACGTACAGAGCCACTGCAAGTAACCAAGAGTCAAATCTGCCCCCCCCACCCCCCCTTCTGAAAAGCCCAGTTCCATTCAAGCATATGATACTGTGTTACTGCCTGGGATTTTTGCATATGTTGATCTACAAGCACAAAACAAGATACAAGTTTAGCAATGCAACCAGACTGCATGAGTGCAGAGAATTCTTCCTCCAAAAAGCTATCTAATTGGTTTATCTGCCCTCCATTCTATTTCCTCTTTCTCTCCTCATCTTATCCCCCCTGCTTGTGCTGTTTTATCACCGTCCTCTGTAATGCTGTGTCCTAACCCCCATCTGTTTGTTCCTCCATGCTGCTGTTTCTCTCTCTCTCTCTCTCTCTCTCTCTCTCTCTCTCTCTCTCTCTCTCTCTCTCTCTCTCTCTCTCTGTGTGTGTGTGTCTCTCTCTCTCCTTCCTCCTGTCTTGTTGTCTCATGGGTGGTGAAGTCTGGGGAGTGGGAGGGCAGGCTGTTGAAGTTATGCACTATAGGTCATAAGGGTATATACATATTTTCCCAGGCCATAGAGTTCACAAGGCTAAGATGCACAGAACACCCGCCTCCGAAACTGTGACACCCACAAGACCAACCAGCAACATTAGCTTAACGTATCAAATTTCCTCTGCAAGGAAAACAGTAAGGATTTAGGAAAAGGTTTGTACCATGAACTATGGCCTTTTAGGGAAGGGGGAGGTTTCTATTGTTCTGCCAGAAGATAAAATACAGGCGAATCTTGGTCGGACGAGTACTTGTCTGTTGGTTGATCAAACTGAGCTTCTATTTCAGCCTAGCAAAGACAGAATGCAAAAGAGCGCGAGAGAATGATGGGAACCTGTTTGTGACCTCAAGCCGAAACAATGACATCCTTTATGCATATCCTCTTATCTGAAAAATGACTAGACTTCATTTCTGTGGAATACAATATGTCACGTCATATGATCTAAATGTACTTTATTGTAGCTATTCTAGTTTGTAGTCCAAATGCAGTCCAGCGTTGTCAATACAATGTGAACTATGTTATATTTGTGTGGATGAGAGTGCCAACTAAGCCTGACTAAGATTAGCTTCGCAATTTGTTTGTGCATTACGATGACTCATCATCAGCGGGTGGTGTCCATATTTCTGTCATTGATGATTTAATTTGACCGTAAGAAAATGTAAAGAATATTGGAAGCAATATAGTAGCATGTCGTCCTGTTTTGTGTTTCATGTCTGTTGTATGAACCTTTGAAATTACTAAGATTTTGAATGAATAGGTTTACATGTACTTTTTGTAAGTTATGAAAATGCTGCTATTTGATAAGTAAAGTGAACTATACAAAATATTTTAGTTGAAAAGATGTCTGGTCTGTTGATTAGAAATATGCTCCAAAAGAATGGAGCATAAAACGAGGTGTATAGAATACTATACAGTATTGATAAGATAGAGAAAAAAGTAATAATAGACTTCATAGTACAACCTGTGCCAAACTAGACCTCCGCAGCTTCTGAAATTGTAGATGTGCGATCAAATGTTAGTTATCAATAACTTTAGAAGTGATGATCAAGTGCCAATCAAACACTGTCTTTTAAGTTAAGAAAAGATAATCAAATACATTACTTAAGAAAACAAAGGACAAAGAACTTTTTGTGCATTGTTTTATCCCATAGGTACATAGAGTAAGAGTTAAAAGATTGTGATTTTTATGGTTTCATGTTGTTTTGCCCTTTCATGCATCCCTTGCGTGTTCGTTTGACCTGTGGCTTTAGTACTGCTGTTTTCTCACAAATGTCTCTATAGGCCAGCATGGACTAAGCATAACATGTTATAAGCATTCATAACATAGCCATTAACAATCAAAAATGTGTTTGTGGAGTTAGGTGTTATCTTTTTGCACGTCTTCTATTGCATGGTATCAAAGTGAATTATGGAGGAAAAAAAATTTACAAAAACTCGCGAGGTGTCTCGCAACGTTCAAAGACATAACGCTGCATGCAGTCAATTGTAAAGCACTTAAGTTAACTCGCCTCATGTTAAAAAAAGTTGTTTCTTGTTGTAAGTTGGGAGGGAGTACATTATTGTCATGTTGGCCCCCAGAAAACACATCTCAGATCAAATTGCCATCGATCAAAGTCCCATTTCTCTTCATGTGATACACTCAGAAAAAGTGTTACGGAGGGAGTCCAAATATGTACCTTAAGGAACATTTACCCTCAAAGGCTCACGATTGCACCCTTACAGGTACAAATCGGGCCTACATTTTCTGAGAGTGTAAGAGAAAATCTTTTCATTTTTAGATACAGTGAGGAGTATTACAAATGTGAAACAAGCAAACGTGAAAATGTTATTCAGTGCATTGGCTCTTTGTGTTTTGCTTTTTAGGATATCAGTCATGCCGTATATTATTTTTAAACCAGGTTGAACCTCACATAACCTGTGACATAATAGTTTTTAGATTTTTTTAATAACACAGCTTGAAAGCCCAGATCTAATCTATGAATGTACCCATTTACTCTTCTTTTTTTTCCCCCGTCCAATGTTATCAGTCTTTTAATGTAGAATCAGGGCAGAAATGTCAACTACATGTAGAGTTAATATCTATGTCAAAGACAAAGTTCAACTATAGTCAGGTAGGCCGCACACGGCCACAGTCATAAATCAGACATGTTATAAAACAACTTCCGATTCGCTGTCAACATTATCCTGTTTGTTTGGTGTTGCATAAATGCACTTTACTGATTAATGGGTCATATCTTTTACAAATCACATCTACTATTATTCAGTGTGAACTGAAGCAAGCCGCGTTGACTTTCAACAGTTTGTGCCATTCTTTGCTGTTGCTCTGATGTTGTTTGTGTTGCCTAATTTATTCCCTGAGCGTTTTGGGGCTCATGAATGATGGAAAGGGCTGGTGTATCTGACGTAATAGAAATGTGGCACCTGTTTCTCAAAAACCTCTCCCGTTCCCTTTGGCAGAGGTTTGTGTCAATCACCGAATTGTTCTTAAATATGCGCAGGTATCATTGAAACAGTTCAGGGCAGATGTGCCATTTTATCATTTGCATTATCTTGCTTTTAATTACACCATTTTATAGTTTTCAATGGGTATGGACCTAACTGCATACACTATAAAAACACAATGTCTGAAGTTAGTCCATGGAGTGTAGAGAGGCAATCTCAATGGGTCGCTGACGGAAATGTCAGATCAGAGAAGAAAATTGCACCAGCAAAATTGAGATGACTTTACCGCAAGAAGGAGACCTGTGATTTAAAATGGTATAGGCTTATGTGGGTGATATTTCTGTCTCATCTCTTTGTGTTGCAAGCCACTGTCGTAGTTCTTACGGACCCATTCGCAAACAGAAAAACAATAGCATTCCAAAAGTTTTTTTTTTTTTTTTTTTTTAATCGAAATGTATTCTGGACATTTAACAAGCTCTACTGAGCCCTTCCACAAGGATAGGACTCATTTTAAACACTACAGACTGGCTAACACTACTTCCGCTTTTAAAAGCCTCTCTTTTTCAACCGACATGATATTAGGGTTTTTGTTCCACTATGTTCAGCGCCCGGTACTGTATTCGCCCTTTAAATGGATTAAGGTATTCTGAGCCCTTTCACCTGAGAAATACAGGATCCTTGCCAACAAGACATGAGGCCATTTCTCTCAATGACACTCTGAACCTCCCATGAACTTAGTTGATCTTATCCATCCTCAAGAAGTTGAACTCATTCATATGTTGGATATTTTACCTTTATTGTCGAACCTTGAAAGACTGTTTTTGTTTTCTTGCTCTCTGGACAATTCTGCAGGGTTGAACGCTTGCTGATGTGTAAAGCGCAAAAAGCATGACAAAACCTTGCAGATGTTTTGCTTCATTGTAAATATTCTTTTGGCCTTGGTTTTACTTTTGGTCACCTCTGTACTTTCCATGTCCAAAACAAAAATGGACTGACAGCATAAAGATCTAATATTCAAACTTAGGCCAGGTGATGTTTTGTTGATCGGATACATTGCTCCTATATCAATCACCACAGTTTTGTCTATTGTTTGTGACAACAAGGAGAATACACTATGTGAAAGTCCATAATGTTAGCTACCCCAAGGGCTTTCTGTGACAGCATTTTAATGTCTTTTAAAATGACAAAGTCCTCTGAATATTTCTTTCAAAAAGAGGAAAATGCCTTTTGTGCCATTTCAGTGAAGCGTGTGAACAATTTTCTGAGGTGAATATTTGTCAGCAAGAGTGCCAAATAATTCCATACTGAGCCAAACGGCAGCCAGCCTACACACTGAGTGTTCGTTCACTGGAATGGTTATGTGCCATTTATCCCCCAAAACATCACCCCAATTGTATTACCTTTGACCTCACCCACCATTTTTGTTATGCTGCCAGTCTGTTTGCTGCTTTCATCAGTTAACACATCTCAGAAACAGTATATTTTCTAAATGATACACTGTTGATTAAAAAGACAACAGCTACTATGGTAAGGGAATGAGAGGAGTTCAAAATGTCATTTGTGTTATTAGTTGATTTGAACATCATTCATTAATAGATTTAAGGGTAATGACTATTTAATGTAACTGTAGTACTGTGTTTGTAAAAGAAATTCAGTGAGTTGTGTTTTATGACTCGTGGACTACCAGTGAAGTCAGCATTTCAGTGTTAATAATTGAATTGTTTTTTAAAGATTATTTTTGCGACGGCAACAAAGAGTCATTATAAATGTTCATTTTAACATCACCTGTCTTCTGTTCCTTTTATTCTCCACTTCTTACCTCAATTTCGTCCCATTAAAGTGACAGCTCATGTATTTGTAGAAATGTAAGTTTAATGAATAAATGAATTAGCTAAATGGTCATAATATAAAGAAATAAAAAGAAACATTGTTTGTGAGAAGAGTAATAGTCCAATTTAAGGGATGTACACTTTTGAAGGCAGGCAGTGCCATTAACCAGTTATACATTAGTTTACATTTATTTTATGGTTGTGTAGTTGAATGACTCACAGATGGATAGAAATGATAACATGGGTGTGCAATATCATAGATTGATAACCCTTTTCTTTTTAGAAAGTAATTTGCTGTTCCTGTATATTTAATAATAATATAATTATTATATTATAAGTATAATTATAATAATATTATAGTAGTATAATATAGTATACAGTAGTAATATAGTAAGTATAATAATAATAATGCATTTAAAAGTTTTAGCAATGACTGGCTGGTGCCTCCCTTTGTGTTTACCGAAATACCAGCATTGTGTCAAGATCAACTATCTTAAACTACAAAAAAATACTATAAGCAAGACAGTGTGTTCTCATTCTAAGACACTGACATGACAATAGCTAGCCCGGTGGGATGATGAATTAATTTGCATGTAAACCCATGAGCTTTGAGGTACACTGCCATACCTCCTATACATTTGACCTTGTCCATTAAATAAAGTGTTCATTAAATAAAAGGCCCCGGTTGAAAATCACACAAACAAAATCAGTAAATCCCACCCTGTACGTTTGTAGAATACAACCAAAGAGAAACGACAGCAAGTGTACTCGGTATGTATTGAGGGCAAATATTTTAGAGTATATCTAAAATTATTTAAATTATTTTATTTATAATAACAAGCAGATATCTATCAACCGGTGGAGATAATAACATACTGTATAATACAGTGCTGATTCCAGCATATTTCTGCCTTTCTGGGTGCGTTACCCAGCTACATTGCATTGCCACAGGTTTCATGGCAACATGGATGCCCTGATTGTATCTTTTTAGTACCGCACCACAAGAAGTAGCCACGGCAGTCTGTTTTTTCTAATCACGCAGTACCAATATAAACCTTTCATATTTTCTATGTAACACAATGCATGAAGTCATGCAAATTAAAATGATAAATTAAGGCTGAAACATCACAGTTTCAGCCTTAATTTACTTCTAATTTACTACAAATTGCCCAGCTGCAGTAGTAAGAGTTAAAAAGGGGTAGAAATACTGTGATAGACATGATTATAGTGTAAATATAAAAAGCCTATCTTGTAATATCTCCCTTCATTAGACAGTCCCTGGGTGAATAACTATGGAATGACAGCTCCGTCCTTTACATTATACAGAACCTATTATCTAAGAGCCAATTATCGCAAGAATGTTTGCTCATTGTGCAGCGTTGAATTAAAATTATGACTTGAAAATGTCCATGTATCTTCTCAGCTCATTTAGTTTCTCCTTCCTATCTGGAGTCTAAAAATCTGCAGCGGCATACACTTGGGGCACATTCAATTTCTGTGGGAGAAGGTAGCAAAGGGCTTGAATGATAAAATTGCGTTGTCAAGGTAACAGGTTGTTCAGAAGACTGCAGATATGTCATATTGAGGATGTTCATAGAAGTGTTTCATTTGTAGCCTTGGTAACTCTGAGCAACCTATAAACTATGCAAATTACCATGTTGGGGACAGGCAGGAAACTAATAATATAATAATAGTTATGTATGAATAATTCTAAAATGCCTAAATAATTATTTTGCACAGTTATTATATTATATGAAAAATTGGGAATCCAAATTGAAGGGCTAAAATCTAACGATAGCTGCTGTAAAGATCACGGTGGTACGGTAAGTTCTTGCAAAAGATGAATGAAACGACGACAAAGTCTGCTGGAGAATCAAGAGGCACTTGGGCTCCCCTTAACATGGCTCCTGATGTAACCATGGATACCTCCATTTCATGGATGGAGTAATTTTAGATAGAGTGGGATTTGAAGGGCAGATATCTCCATTCCTACAGAGGCTGTCATACAGAAATGCTTCTGACATGGTAGCCTACACTTGGGATATATTGAAGCAAACAGTTCAGAGAGCCTTACAACTGAATATTATGTTTTGCCTAAATCATAATTTTTTGCGTGCATGTGTTTATGTTTTCTGATAACGATGCCTGAACTACATCATCCTGTTAGACCCTCTGCCTTTTTCTTTAACCTTTCTTTCTCATTGCTAAAATACTTCACAGTTGATATTCACTTTACTAAACTGGTAAGCATAGGTCTAAATGTTGGTGAATATAATTGCAGAAGTATTCTTATGTATAAATAAATATAAATGTACCCTAGCTTCTAGTGAGTACACTGCGCCATATGGTTAAAAAGCACTTTTAATGTGCTATGTGGGTTTTAAAAAGGTATTTTAATCTGTGTATACAATTATTTTATCTATGCAAATTCAAAATTCAGGTTTAAATTCACTTTGATATATTAATAGGATTCTCTGTTTTTTAAGAGTGTTTATTTGTTTTGTCCTCTTGTGTAGAAATGATCAACATTGGTGCTGCAGTAAAAAGAAAGAACGAGCAGTTAGACCTACAGGCCAGTTGGTGGCGGTAATGCACCATTAAAGTGTTTGTTGTGCATCAAATAAAAAAAAGAACGTGATAGGCGTCAAAGAGGTAAGTGTTTCACAATCCACATGGCCACAAACGCCTGTCATGAAATACTAAACGGATCGCCAATTTGTATTGGTAAAACAACAAATAGTGGTTAAGTGTGAGATAACTCAGAATGACCTAATGACAATTTCAGTGAAATTTATTTAAAATAGACTGACATGCGCATTGAACAATCGGGAAAGCTGTCTGTAGCCTATCTAGTAAGGAAATATACAGTCTCTTATCTAAACACACTAAAACAAGAGAACACGTATGTCTGTCACATAATGAAAATATTACTCTTAATCTTTGACACGTATGTATGGGGTTCCATTTGTGGCAAAATTATGTCGACATGCGCACTATCTAGGCGACTGAACATTAACCAAACATAAATGTCTGTCAATTCAACTTTAAAATGTTCTGTCGTCTTTTTACACTCTGTCATTTGACTTGTTTTGCATGTCGCCTGTCTTTTGACTGTCATTATGCAGGTTGTCCCGATATGATGTTCTATTGACTGTTATGAATGTCAATCCTTGTCGTTTGACAAGCCTACTTCTAAACCAATATCATCATTGCACTTTTCATGCAATTCAACATGCATGATGACAGTCAAACGGCAGGGAGGACGACACATCAGAGGACGATATGCATAATGCTGACGATACATCTGATCTAAATGCAAAACAACACAAACCACAGGGGATGCAACAAGACTACAGAAGTACAGTTTAAAGTTGAATAGACATAGACAAATTTATGTCACATGTCCAGTCGACATAGTGCGCATGTCGACATAATTTTGGCACAAATGGAACTGCATACATGTTGGCCTGTTGTGGTCGAGCAAAGACGAGAGGGGTGGATGCTTATGCTCTCGCCTTACAAAACGCTCTTTGGACGCTAGTGGGGCGTGTTGACAGCATCGGTTGCATGCCAATTCGTGTTAGTCAGCTATTTATTTCCTGACACCAACTCTGCGAACTCCTCCGGTTAGTATACTGTACTCTACACACAAATTTATGATTTTCAAGTAAGCAATACCTACAAATCTACACTTATTTGTTACTGTTAACGTCAGGATAACAGATGACTGCGATTTTGTTAAGGGAGTCTGGTCTTCCTTCCTGTTCAGATTGTTTTAGTTATGGCTAGCATGGGCTTGCGAAACCCCATACTATATTCTGATGCTCTTCTCTTTATCTATTACTAGATCTGTATTATCCGTCGTGTTATCTGCCACCGTTCACAATAACTAGCTTGGCTGCCATTGGTTACATTTATTTTTGCTGTATTTTATTTTTTTAAACGGACGATCGAATACGAATTATCCCTGTTAGCTGTGTGGACTAACCTAAATGTACTTTGTCAACGTGCAAATAATGGTTTCTTCCAGGCTACCGTTATTAACATTATAAAAAAACTGTAGTTGCCTTTCATTGTAATTTTACAACATCATCTGTAACGTGGAGGTGGGCCTTATTAAGTTTTCACAGCTAAAATATTTAAAATAGCCTAATAGGTGTGTCCCATGACATTCATATACAGAACTAGTTTAGCAACAGTGCTTTGTTCCTGGGTGTTCTCCATCTTTGGATTGTTAAGGTTAGAGCTAGGGAGTGTTTACATGCCAAGTCAAACAGTGCATACGCCTATACTGTAGAGTAATTAGGCCTAGTAGTACTGTACTTCTCTGTTTAATTTCAGTAATACATTCTGATGCCATCATTATTTTGTTGAATTAGGCGCAAATATATATATAATGGTAGAATTCGTTTTTTGTCAATGCACACTTCACTACAATATACTATGTATGACATCTAAAGGCCAAATTCCAATCAAGCTCAAACCTAATACAATGTTTTTTGCTTTCATTTTTTTCCTCACCTTCTATCTTAACAACTTAAAATATTTTTTCAAGCCTTTACTAAAGAACTCCATCTATTCTTACATAATTCCTCATCTTTTGCTCAATGTTTACAATTTGAATGCTCCATCATTTGCATTTAACTGAGAGATGCATACAAAAAACAATGTATCGACGACTCCTTTTGGACACACAGTTTGGACACACCTTCTCATTCACATTGAATGAGAAGGTGTATCCTTCTCATTGTGTGCAGGATAGTTTAGTGGTCAAGGTCTCCCCGCCCCAGTGGTTTGAGACCCAGAGTTGGCCTACCTGTAAGCATCCTTGAGCAAGATGCCAAACCCCTACCTGCTCCATGTAATAGCACCATGTCATTGTACGTTGCTTTGGATTAAAGTGTCTGCTAAATTACCTCATTGTAATTGTAAAAGTCCACAGCTACAACTATTGGGGTTCTGATCTGAATTAAGCAGCTGTATGAATCTGAACATGTGGGGGGGGAGCAAGCATTATGTGTGTTTCACGTCACTGCACCTTTTTTTTTCTTAGCTTAGTTTCTCGTTTGTTTTGTGGCAGTTTTTTCCACGCCCATGCATGCATTGAGCTTCAAGTGTTCTTTTCTGACTTAAGGTCTTTAGTCAGAAAATTACGCCAGACTTGAGAGTTTTAAGAGATTGTAAATCTCTTGAATCTAACATTTACATTTACAGCATTTAGCAGACGCTTTTATCCAAAGTGACTTACAATCAGTAGAACAGTGGAACCAGTTGAATCTAACACACGTGTCAGGTACTGTAGTATTTGCTGTAAATACTTACCTCATACATAAACTATTATTCTGTATTTACAGTTGCTAAAGATGTTTTTGGCCAAAAAACTCCTTGGGGGCATCATTGATGTTGTGAGGTGAGAATCTGTTTATAATACAAATAGCCTAAAGTCCAAAGTATACATACTTTTTTGGTCTAACCTATTTATGTTTGATCATTTGCAATTAGCAACATTGACCCTGCACAGTTTGTGCCCTCTGAACCCGTGAGTAACAACTAGCATGTGCACAATCTCCCCATTGCCATATTTCTACTGAATAATTGCAACACTGTCTCCTGATGTTGCTGTGCTATAGCCTCCACCAAGAAGACCACTAGCATATGCAGAGCAGAATGAGAGTGAAGAAGAAAAACAGTTCCGCAAAGTATTTCAGCAGCTTGCTGGAGATGTGAGTATGATGCGTGTGTCTGCCATTACCAATACTCTCAGGTAAAGCTAACGTAGGCTAAAGATGGGCTTACACAACAGGAGTTTTAAAATCCTAACCGTTTTTTTTAAATTGGGTTCAGTCTGCGTGCATATCAGGAGGCTTAAGACTGGATCTGTAGACCCCTCACATTAGCAGATAATCTTGGCCGAACATCGGTCCCAGACCAGTTTTCGCCTCCAATTTTCAGGAGGGGTGTATCGGGGATAAATCGTCCCAAAACCCCTGTAGTGTGAGCCCAGCTTAAGGCATTGAAGGACAGGATTCTACATGTAGCCTACATGTAGAATCCTGTAACAGGACTTTCTCGTTTCCCAGGTTCATAAAATACAGTATAAGATTCAACCTTCAAGCAAACATTTTGGCCTGAAATATTAAATGTTTGTACTCTACATAGATGCTAGTCTATGTAGAAGAAAAAAAAGAGAGCTTAGCAAGAAGGTTTAAGTCTTGGCTTTTCCTACGTAATGGCTTTGTGCCTTTTGTGGCTGTGCGTGGGAGAGTTTTGTTTGTTGACTATTTTTGAAATCCTTACTATTATCCACTGACCATTAGTGCAGCTTGAGCTTGGATTCATGCATGGTTTTTCAAAATAGAAGATAGATATCCATTTAAAATGGTTTAACTATTAATCTTTGTCTTGTCCCTGTCATGTAGGACATGGAGGTTAGCCCCACCGAGCTGATGAATATCCTCAACAGAATCATCGCCAAACGTAAGACATTTCTCTGTGTTGAGCAAATTTAAATTCATACACTATACGCCTTAGTACATTTACTGGACCTTTAGAGATTAATAATATTATTATTATTACCTAATGCATTTATAGACTGTTTTTTTTTTTTTTTTTCTTTTTCACATGACTAAAAAATCTTCTTTTAAAAGTATAGCATCAGCAGTGCTGGCCTCCGATGGCATGACACTACATTCGCACTGTGTGTCAGTCTGTGCTTACATTTCTGTTTTTCATGAGTTTTTACATTTACAAACTGCATAGATATATTGGTACCACCCTTTTCGTGGTATTTCTTCCCCGGTAACGTTACAGCACCTTTTTACTGGCTTACCTTGCATGCACATCCAACACAGACGGTTTAAGAAAAAGTTTAAAGCTTTGCGATTGAGGCCTAATAAATGGATGGCTGCTGTGTTTTAACTTCTAGGTACAGACCTGAAGACAGATGGGTTCAGCATTGAGTCTTGCCGGAGCATGGTGGCTGTCATGGATGTATCCTTTCCATTATTAATAAGCTTTATGTATAAGCCTTAAATGGATTATCAACTCAATTAGAAATCGGTCTTAAGGTGTCCTGTTAATTATGTAAACAGGACTTCTATTTAAAAGTCTGACTACAGCTTTCTGAACAGGTTTCAGACTAAACAAATTCTCACCCTATTTGCAAACCAAAATCCAGTACGCCCTGGGACAAACATCTTGTGCCTACAAGTTCTATAAACCGTTTTAACCAGAGCCGGAGAAGGAAGATTGTCTTCCTTAAAAAAAATTCAGTCCGACAGCACAGGAAAACTAGGATTCCATGAATTTAAACACCTCTGGAACAACATCAAGAAATGGCAGGCAAGTAACATGTTATGTCCCCTACGTCTGAACAGAGCACAGTGAAATCTTTGTGGCTAAAGATGATAGTCACCAGTAGCAATGGAATGGAATGTGTTTAGGCATTTCTGAAAATGGATCTCCCAGGGATTTGTCTTTTCTTGTGTCAAACTCCTCCTCCAATAGGTGTGACTCGGGTGAACGTGTGTTTATTGCATTGCACACAATATTTAATGAATATATTACTTATAGTATATGAGTTGTTTATTCACAAAATATTACTAATAGAGGTAAAAAATGCATTCATTATTTTTGAATTGCTATTGTTTTTGTTTCTTTCTTTATATTGCATTCATTTTATACATGCAAACCAATAATTCACGAAGCCACTTTGGAAGCTCAGTATCATATATGAACAGTTAACAGTGTAACTTTCTGTACAATTTAGTCCACATTACTAATTTCTTTTAGACATAGAGAGAGATAATTTACTTTACTTTTACTTTTAGGGCGTGTATAAAGCCCATGATACAGATTGCTCTGGGCTCATTGGTGCAGATGAGCTTCCCAAGGCTTTCATGGCTGCTGGTAAGATTACTTATTTCTCCATTGGAACCATAGGAGTAAATTATTATATTAATGAAAGGTAAGTATTTTGATTATAACAAGACATGTCCTGAAATTATCTTTCAGTTTCATTGGATGACAGATTGGATGCATTCTAAGTGAATTGGATCATTCTAATCAAAAATATGATGAACTGTACTTTTTATAACTAATTTTACAAAAATGTGAACAATAAAAAAAATTGAAATGTCATCTTTTGTGCTAATATGCTGGTAAGATATTTGGTGGGCAGCTGTCAGTGTTTTTTTTTTGCCCTTGTACAGGTTTCAACCTCAATTCCCAGCTTTTTGACATGATTATCCGCAGATACAGTGATGAGAGTGGTAACATGGACTTTGATAACTACATTGGTTGCCTTGTAAGGTTGGACTCCATGTGTCGTAAGTTGCAACACTCTGTTGTAAAGAAATTTATTTCATCCTTTTGTTAAAGTATCGTTCTGACGTTAAAAGTACGCTCCTCAGGTGTGTTATAGCACCCAGAACCTCAAAAACCTAAAAGTGCACTTGTAGGGGGATGGGCAGCAAAGATGGGCAGCAAAGATGTGAGCTTACGAACGTGGGGAGGAGTAGAGAGTAATGCGAGCACTGAGGTGTGGGAGGAGCATGCACTCTCTGAATTCCGAACCAAAACAATATTTTTGTAAAACTAGTTTTAATGAGGTTAATTCAAGAAACACACTGATGATATTCATTCAACTTTTATTTCAAATAAACAAACCAATAAACAAACACAAAGAGACAGTGCAGGACAATACAAAGCAAGAATAATACAATAATGCAACTGGAACCCTTGCTTGCTGCTCTGCTTATATTTGCTTTCGTCTCTAAAATCACTTCAAGTGTGGTTTGTTAGTGGCTGTTAAGTTTTATTTTTGTGACCAATTTGATTTACCTTCAACAACATTGCTACAAAAGTCAAGAATTGTCCATGTGGGCTTTATGTACAGTATGATTATTCTACTAAATGAACCCCTCCTCTTACCCAGGTGCCTTCGCAACCTTGGATAAGGACAACGATGGGACTATCAAAGTCAACATTCAAGAGGTAAGCCAAACACTGTCATCTGCGGAGGGGGTTTGGGGGGGGATGCTTGGAATTCGCTAAGATTTTCTGTGAGATACACTTCAATTTGTTTCTGTGTTAAAGACTAATGTAATCCTTTTCAACTTGTCTCTTTGCAGTGGCTACAGCTGACCATGTACTCTTAAACATGGAAAATGACTTTCCTGCTTGTAACGGAATCACTTTATATCTTGTCTATTACACGTTGTGTTTTTCCACTTCTCCAGTCACTTGCCATGTTCATCAGCCAGGCCTTATTTGAGCAGAGTTTATTTGCATGTAAATACAACATTTCAGCTAAGTTGTACAGGATGGTTCCCCACTGTCCTCGAATGAAGTGGCTGTCAAACCTCTGGGATCATATTATTGTAAACATCCACCCGAAATCGCAGTCTAGTTCTGTTTATGTCTGTGGGGCTGCCATTCTATTAATTCTGGAGAAGTATCTACATGGCCCAGATCTGTCATTACAGAAGCCTCATAAATTGTTACAATTTGGTAACAATTTGGTATGTACTCTACCTTTACTTGGTTATAAATAGGCCATACTATGCTCCTATCGCTCCTATGTTTTTTTTGTCATTGGGCTCAAGATTGATGCTGAAAATAAGATACATTTAAAGATGCATTCATGACACTTTTTCCACATTTTCAAATGTTATGATCACCTGCTTTTAGAAGGCCATTGAGCCATGGTGTCCTACCATGTCCTACTTGTACACGGCTACGTCAGTCACAGCCAGCCTGTTGTTATTTCATCGTTGTTGCCACACGCCAGACAGTGGCTAAGCCCTCTTCCCAGCCCTCCAACCCACTGCGCTGACTAAGGAAAACAGGAAGATTAAAATGTTGAGATGAGCTGAAATTCACGTTGTAAAATCCAAAAGGCTGCAGTCTTTGATAAAGAAAGTATCAGATATAGGGAAAAACTAGTGTAAAAATGTGTTTTTATCTTAAGATGGACAGGAATTTGAACCCCTGCTTGTTTTTCAAATTTCATTAGAGCCACAGTAGCAGCTCTTTGTATTTGGGATCAAAATGTTTTATTTGAAATATATTGTATCTTGTAGCTCTGAAATAGCTATCTTCTTATGAGTAGAACATAAGGAAAATCCCAACTATAAGTGGCTGCCTATTTATTTTAGTAAAAAATAATGTCCAAATCTTTTATTTTAAATACTAAGGCACACAAGAGGGAATGCGTTGTTGGGCAAGTTTTCTGTAAATGGTGCCATATTATAGCTGGTCTTGCACTTAGGCATTATCTCTCTCTTGGTCGACTGATAATGTTCACACACTATCTTTGCATTCAAATGCCTGTAATTAATAATGCCTGTTACTGTATGCATGTAAGGGTTACCAAAAATGTATTTTAAAAATTATTTGTTGCCATGGCCACTGAGCTATTAATAAAATGCGCATATATATATATATATATATACACACACACAAAAAAAATTGTAATAAAATCCACAGAATGAACATTTATTGTATACATATTGTATTTATTTGTTCCGGCTGTTTGCACTTTTGGTCGGATATGCAAACATTCGTTAAACAATAAATTAACATTCGCCATCAGTCTACAAAGTGTATAGGCCTATTAACTTAGACAAAATAAGGTGTGGACAAAATTGGAAATATGTTCAGCAACTAAAAATTCTGTATTAAGAGATACACTAAACAATACTCTCAATTTACAAATTTCTTCGTAGACTTTATAGACTAATATTCGAAACTTTTTAAACTACTCATTCAGTAAACTACTTTTACGGATTTTGGTTTGCAAATAGCAAGACCTGGCAACCATACTCTGCTGGCTGTTGCTAGCCACTATTCTTGAGGGCCGACACTTCCGATTGTGTTTGTGTGGCCCTAGCTATCGACTTTTGCGTTTATTTTGCGACCAAACCCAACCCAATTAAATTGCAGGTAAATTCACAATAATATACGTTATCACGCAAAACGCGACTTAATTCAAGCTCACCATCACTCCAGAAAGGAGCTTGTAGTATGATAGCCTCGTCTGGTTAGCTACTAGCATTAGCCGTTATTACTTTGCTTTGCAGAGGCAGCATTGTTGTGTAACCTTACACTTACATAGTTCACTGTCATTAGTCTTGAACCAACGACTGGGTCAGTGAAGACGTGAGTTATCGCACAGTAATAATAAATATTTAACGTTACTTGAATTATATTCGGTGGAGATTCTATAGAATTTCTTTTGTTTGATGCATTGAGCGGGCAGCTAACTTAGCTCCCACCAAAGTGCTAAGAGCTTGACAGTGCAAAGTGCATCCAAATGACTTTCTACAACACCCGTCTTTAATTCACTCACACTGCAAAGGTAAGATCTCTAACTGCCTTTCCATTCTTTCCTTAGTTATGGCCATCTTCACGTACGATAAGGATTACAAATGGGGATTTTTATCCCTACTTTGTAGAAAGAATGGACTGAGCATCTTCCACATGTTCAGTTCCCCCTGTGTATGTAGTGCATTGAGAGTGAAGCTTATAAACTTTGTCTCTTTCATTGTTAGGCTGTTGTCTTTTAGTAATTAACACGTAAACACTCTTTTTAATTTATTTGTCTGTGTTTCATATAGCGTCTGTGGAAAGAATGTCTTCACCACTAGAGTTCATCCAAGACAATGGTAATCGTTTCAAGAAAAGAAAAGCCCGTTTTACTTTCAGTGAAGTTCACATACTTTTGGATGAAGTGCGAAAACATCGTCACATAATCGTGGGTATGTACACGTTTAAGCTTCCTCCCTCTTTATTTTGGTATGTATGTTCAGTGCTAGCCTAGTGTCTGTGGAATATTTGGCATTTTAATATGGATTCTGTGTATATCTGAAAACCAGAACAGTAAATTGGTGGTCAGAGTAGTCATCTACTCTACTTTATACATATTTTTCAAATGATGGCAACAAAAGTTGAAAAACTCACTATCTGTTCCTTAAGGTTATGTTATTGAATTACAATGAAATATATGAGGAGTTTTGACATTGTGGAGGGCAGAATATTAAATGCTTGCTTTGCTTTTTCTCATTGCCTAAAGGTAAATTTAATCGCGGCGTGCCAACTGACACTAAGAAGCGCAAATGGGCTCAGATCACCGCGCGTGTGAACGAGATCGGAGAGTGCCAGCGCGAGGTCATTGAGATCATTAAGAAGTGGTCTGACCTCAAGTGTGACACGAAGCGAAAAGTGGGCGCCATGCGGACAGGGGTGATGCCTCACAGGGGCCTCAACTCGCGCATGAACCGAGACCTGACGCAAATAGAACAGATCGTGCATCAGATCCTGGAGATGGACGACGACGGTCCCAGCAGTGGGGATTTCGGGCCGGTCGAAGATGACGATGACCGACACGAGGAGGATGACGTGTTGGACGAGGAGGACATGATTGGATATCAGAACTCCCCCAATGGCGGCGTGGATACGCCGTCCATGCCGCCCCCCTTTCCCAAAGAGGAATCGTCCCTGCCCACCTACAGTGGCTCCTCCCGTGAGTGGTTCTTTACTGCTTCGGTCAGGTGCTCAGACATATGGATATAGTGTGGGGAATGAATGTTCTATTTGATGAATGTTGCAGGAGATTCGTCCCAGCACTTCTTTGAGACGCAATATGAAATACCTGCTAATGAAGGTAAGTTGCAACATTAAATAAAAATTACGGTTTCAACATCAGCTAAAAATGGCCGTATGACATAAAGGTCTATTTATTTATTTATTTATTTATTTATATTTTATTATCATTCACATGCTGACGTGCCGCTTGGATTGCCTTATTAAGACACGGAAACTGCCTTCTTGGACTCTGACGATGACCAGCGGGAGGACGTGGGACTGTCCGCTCGGACGGCCAAACCCCCAGTGGATCACCGGGCCAACAACGGCATCCCGAGAGCCGCCGCCGCCGCCTCCGGACCCGCCCATCCCCCGGTGACGCCGCTCCCCGCCGGCCTCCCACCGCCAGGTCAGCAGCAGAGCGCGCGGGACGCTCTGCTGCGCGACGCGTCTCTGAGCCTCCAGGAGCAGCACGCCACCAACGTGCTGCTGGAGACGGTGTCGCGCTCGCTGGAGCTCCTGTCGGAGTCGGTGCAGCAGCTGGCCGAGACCCAGCAGGAGTTTGTACGCGAGTCGCTGCAGCTCCAGCGGGAGACGGTGCAGGTGCTCCGGGACTTCACCGGCGGAGCCATCGCCCTCATGCATGACAAACTAAACGGGCGGCCGGCTTTATAGCGCCACGGCGGGGGCAGTCGTGGCCTGTGTTCGCTTGTGTCGCTGACTTTTACCTGACTGACTTTCACCTTGTTTTTGTTTTTTCTTGTTTTTTCCAAAGCGACGCACCCAAAGCAATGCGCCTTTGTCTGCAAAGTTCCACTAAATAGTGCAGTTGTCTCAAAAGCAGCGTAGGTCCTAGTGTGTGCGTTTGGAAAGACTAAGGCAGGTGGGTGCAGTGCATGTGTCTTACAGTACTCGTTAGGCCAGTTAACCAATGCCTCACTCGCTCTTGATTCTTACTGGGTAAGGCGAGGGAGAGAACACTCCTTCCTCACTGTCCAAATCTACAGTACGGACACACTCAACCGCGGGAGCAGGTCCTTATGGATAGTGTGTGTGCAGTTCAGTATATTTAGATTTATTTAACCACACGTTGGAGGTGTAATTTCCTCTCATAACTGAATGGTGGATTGTCCCTTTTTTTTTAAGGGAAAGGACTATAAAGTGACTTCCTTTTCACTGTTAAAGTATTGCTTTTCAGCCACGACAATTTTAACCCAGTAGTAAATTATTAGCTTTAGATTTTATGTCCGACAGCCGTCAAGCGACAACCTACTGACGAGTGGTTTAGTTTGTTACGCCAACAGGGAATCCTATAAAACCAATACATTTTATCATGCATGATTATTGTGGCAAAAACCATGGACTTGAGAATGCCTTTATGGGTTGTAAGTCTACTTGTATCAGTGTGTTGAGATCATGACATGTACTGTAAAATTGACTGGTTTAATTCCTGAGCAAATCTAAGAAGTGTATGTGTACGAGCTGTACTAAGTGAACAAAAGTGTTTAAGGTACTTTTAAGAAATCAAATTTTTAAAAAGTGGTTATTGTCATGTTCATTTTGTACAAATATTTGGGTATAATTTTAAATATTGTTCCCTAAAACAAGGAATAAATGCTAAATTAATTTTTGGTTTGTTAGTGGAAATTAGTGGACATTTTCCTAAGCAAAGTCAACATAATTCTGGAAAGCAGTAATATAGATCCAATGCATCCGACAGTATGATGCTATGCTACTTATTGTATGGGAAACTCACCCATTCATCCAAACAAACTATGTATACAGCCAGTTCTCATGGTTCTCCCCCAAATTTTTGCTTATGCATTATTCTTTAAATAAACTGAAGCTGTTGTAGGTATATAAATCCTGAACGAAGGTTATAGATGGTATATTGTATGGGAATGGGCTCCAAGGGGATCCATTACAATCTATCGCCCACATTTATCTCTTTAATGTGGTACACACAGAGACAAGTCCCATCTTGTGAATATGGGTGGTTTGTTGGCACTTTGCTTAGGGCTGTCATAAACCGCTCAGCTATTGCTAAGCCTTTCTCTGTAGTGTGCTACTACGTGACACCATAGCAACACAAATTTCAAGTTTTTAGTGTCTTCTGTCAGCCCGGGAACCAGGTGAGAGGGTACAGGCCAGGTAGGTTAATCTAAATATATTACAATCACAAATAGGCTCAGTTGATGTGTTTCATTAGTTGTAGCTCCACTGCCATGATCCAGGAAAATTATCCTCTCCTTCCACAGGTCAACCCGTCCGGCCAACTGCAGGCGGTAGGCGGTGCTGCGGAGGTAAGCGACAAAAAGGGATTTGGGAATTTACAGAATCGGATGCAGCTCATCCAGCGTCCTTCCATCCCCTTGCTCCCCCTAGTGGACTGTGACCGCCACAGCTCCAAGTAATTTTTTATCGTAAACGCAACTTTGCGATTTTAATAAAATGGCGATAGGGGGCGCACATTTACAGCTAATTCAGAAGAGACATCCACTGTGTTATAATACCACATATGGTTACAATGTATAGGATTGAGGACAATAGTATTTTGAAATTGCTAAAAACAATCCCTTTTGTTGTGTTCTGCTATATTACTTTGTCCCCAGCTATGCGATACAAACTTTGCTTAACTGAACTTTCACACTACACCAATTGAACTTCCTGTACCAATGTGTCTTGCTAAATAGGGCATAATAGCATAGTAAAACCAGGTGGAGGAAAGCAGCCAGCTGCAGGATCGGGCTTATGCTAATCAAATGCTAATCAGGGCGTCACTCATATTGTTATATTACTGACCAAAATGTAGACTTACTTTGAAAACTGCCACATAAATATTTTAGATATTGTGTCGAACGCATTCATTTACACATCATAAATGCATTCAGGAAAAAAAAATAAGTATAACTACATTCTGAATGAAATAGCTATGTGCACACACACACACACACACACACACACACACAGTTGAGTAGTACTGCATTGTTCCTCTTCTCTGCATGTCTGGTTAAACAGCTGCCAGGGTATGCCTACCGAGAACGAGGTAGACAGTCGGGTGGGGGGTCGCTCCATAGCTGCAAAGCAGGGGGGCAGCGTTAGAGCCTGGTTGGGGGGGAGGGCCCCTGAATAGGCAGCTGTATTCACGCTGGCCTTTTTATTTTGCAGAGCACTTAAGCCTGAGATCTTGCTGAGACTTAAACCTCTCTGGTGTACGCTAGTATATTATTCCTCCAAAATCATTTTGAGTACCATACAATTATTCTGCTCTAAATGTAAACTCAGCTCTTTTGTGAGGTGTTTAAATATCGTCTTTTGAAGATGACAAAAATTGTCCAATGCAGAGGATGGATTTATGTATTGCTCTGATAGAAACATTTGCTTTCCCCATTTCTTTACACTTTTCCAGATTAGACTTTCAGATGATGGAATCTCTCCATTCAGAAACATCTAACACTCAAGATATACATTTGTCAAGAGCCACTTGGCAAAACAAAAGTTTAAATGTTACCTTTTGTACTGATCTGGCCACACAACGTGGTTGGTTTAAACAAGTTGTACTATCACTCCACCAACCATAGCTTCAAGCAAAAGTTTCAATCTTCAGGAATAAACCAAAATGTAAAATGGACGTAAAACTCTTAAGACTGGCTTAGCTAGTCAAACTAGCCAATTAATTATATGCTAGCGACATTTGTTTCCATGTTGTTACTTTGAGTGTAACATGGTTATATGGTTGGATAGCAACATGCAAGGTGGAAATTAAAATTTTGACTGAAGAAATTGCAAATATTTAAAACATATCTAGCCTATTTTAACAAAGTTTCATGGTGTCTTTACTGTACAACAGTTATTGTGAACCGTGTATAAATTAATCTTATATCCCCTTGTTGTCTGTGTATTGTTTTGCATGAGGCCCCGTTGTCCTTCATCGTTACTCTCCAGATATTTTCCACATCGTTGCCGAGTGGGCCTGACATCTGGTCGAAAAGAGACATAGATTTAAAGAGCCGTGGAGAATAGGGGAGAGAAAAAAATCCAGCCATCGATCTATTCCACTGCAAGTATGTTACTTTCCTGCCCCTTTCTATTGCCCCCAGTTGACCTGCATAGTCTTTCCTTTCTCTGCTTTCTCCCCCACCTGTTCCCGTTCCCTCGTTCCTCCCCACTCCCTGCTTTCATGTCCCATCTGGCACCAAGGTTCCAGGAGGAGGAGAGTAGGGTGGGGGTGTTTGTGGAGGTTTGAGGGAGGAAAGGTGTCTTTCAGCTCACACAGGATTAAACTCTTTACCCTGCCTGGCTTCGGACAAAGGCACAAACTAAATTTAAATGTATTTATTTACTGTATTTCTCTGCTATAAGGGAGCTGCTGTCCGCGAGGATGGTAAAGAGGGACGGGCATATAAGAAATGCTCAAACACGCACTGGAATACGGATCCTTTTCATATCAATTAAAAGCAGTGTTTGAGTGTCTTAAATAAAAAAGATAAGAGCGGGCACACAAGAAAGCTATCACTTTAATCCAAGAAGTGCTGTAGAAGTGCTGTCGGCTACGTTTGTCAGTAGTAGCTGAGACGGACACACATCATAAAAGAGAGCATTCCATTAGAACAAGTGATGACAGCATTCAGTCCAGCTATGTTACTCAGTACCTCAAGTTACATGCTACCAACAGGCCAATATTTGTTAATATTCCAAAATGTGAATGTCAACATTTCAAATAATAGTAGAATTTACATGCACACTTATTTGGTATATTGATGTTGAGATTATTTACATTTTCTGAACAATACTGGAATGTGCGTGTGCAAAGAATCTAGGCCTATGTAAACGGCCACGAATGTTCTCCTGTGATTTGTGTCATAGAAACTTTACACAACGGTATACACACGCTGATCACAAGCCAATGTATTCCTTCTTACAGCCAAACAAAAGTCTGTGGACCAAGACCACAAGGTTCCCAAACAGCTAAATGATCACTCTGATACAGCGCACTGACGCAGCACTCTGCAGGCAAACGCCACAATGGAAATTGCATTGTCTGGCCATTTGCATATGCAAACAACACAACTCCTTAATAAATCGCACGTATATGTTCAGCATATAAATGAATGTACACCCCAGCCAAATGACATGCACATATCAGAGGGTATACCGCCATGGAAAAAATGAAGAGACCACTGCACATTTTTTTTAATATTACATAATAATATATATATATAATTGTAGTAATATTTAATATTTGTATATTTATATTTATATTTTTCAAAATTATTTCATATATTTTGTAAAATATTTTTTCTTATATTTTTTAAAATGTGCAGTGGTTTCTTAATTTTTTCCATGGCTGTATGTGTACATGAGATGCAAAGGCCCCCCCCCAACACACACACACACACCACATATCACGAGTCAGAGGGGCAGACATCACCCATTGTGCTGAAGGCAGACAGCAGGCTGGGCTGTAGAAGTGTCCGCAACAGCCTGACTTCTCCCCCCGGGGGCCCAGCTCTGATTTGCACCAGCGCTCCCTCTCCTTTCCAAACCGCCCCTTGGGGAGAACGGGGTGGGGGGTGGGGGTGGGGCTCTCTCTGAGCCGCTGTCGGGGCACGGCAGAGGAGGCAGATGCTGGCCATTCTAGCTGGGGGTGTGTGGGTGGTGGAGGAGGTGGTGGAGGAGGTGGTGGAGGAGGTGGACGACATGACTTCTCTGTGGTTCCCATGCCCCGCGGCACATTCGTGTCACGGGGGGGGGGGGGGGGGGGGGGGGGGGGGGGGGGGGGGGGCGGCGGCGGCGCGGCCGCGGGGGGGGGGGCCCCCGCGGGCCGCGGGGGGCCGGGGGGGGGGTGGGGGGCCGCGCGCCCGTGTCGGCGGTGCACCCGCCCCCGGCGCCCCTCGGCCCCCCCCCCCCCCCCCCCCCCCCTTCATGTAATACAGATGACAGCGGTGGTAGAGGTTGCACTGTCCATCTGCTCTGCGGACACAAAAGGCAGGCCCATCCTAGGTACGCATCACGCGTCTGGCCTATAGGGAGCTTCGTTAGGGCCTTGCACACACCCCACACAAGGTGAGCCATAGTGAAATGATAGGCTACAGGTTTTCACTCAGTATACGCAGACCTATTTAGACTTATTTTAGCTATGTTTATTCTATTTGAATTTGTGTGAGTTAGTGGTTGTCAGGTGCACTGTAGAAATGACTTGTTTCTACTGCTTAGTGTGTTGGTTGGCCACTGGAGGCAGTGTGGTGAAAAGACAGGTTCCCGTGTGGCTTAAACACTATGCCAGTGAGGGTTTGCTGTGTACTTAATCTGTATCCAAACACAAGGAAGATATGAAAACTGAGGGATCTCATTCTACACAATGTGTTTCACACATATACCCCGTCCAACACAGGAGGTTGTATGCATGCAATGATACTTGAGCTTACAGACTATCCCTTTAAGTTGAACTGAGATCATTAGATTGGAATGAAGGGATTCAGGCCAAGCTTGGCCCTTGTTAGGAAAATATGGTTTTAATACTGAATGTTCATATAAACATGCCCCTAAGCCTTTGTGTGTTTCACCAAGGACATGTCACAGTGAACCATAACTATGGCACCACAACGGCCTGGGCTCAACAGATAACAACGGGTTGCAACAGGCAACGGGCAAGCAACAGGCCGCTGTCTGGATCTGCCACGCAGGCTAAGGGAGGAGAGGGGCAAAGCCCAGTATAAAACTTTGCAATAACTAATTAGAAGTGTCGCCTTACAATCTGCAGGTATTGACTCTCTTGCTGCAAGATATTAATATTATTATGGTTATTATTATTAAAAGATCTACTTTGGAAAGTCATCGTCTGGAGCATTATTGTTTAAAGTTAGTAAATACTAACAGCCCTTGTCCTAAAACTGTGATGCACGCGACAGACGTGCAACACGAATACGTTGGAGGTGTGGAACGTGTAAGCAGATATTTAGATATTGAGTTACGTGAATGATTCTTATTCCTCATACAGCTCATATTTACTATAAGTGTATTAGCGATGTTATCTAGTTTAGTCAATGATTGTATTGCCCCTTCCATAACTATGCCTTTGTTTGGTTGTCCCTTTAATTTTTTTATTTTAACTTTATTTAACCGAAAACCCCACCAATTCCTTTTCAAGGGAATACTGGCCAAGAAATGCAGCAAGACAGCATATAAAAGCTACAAAACATTACAATGCAATATAGGCTATTCTTTTCATTTCATTTCATTTTTTTTTTTTTGCTGTGTTACATCAAAACTGAAATGAATTAGTGGGACAGAAACCACCACTTGCAGTCCCATTCAAAACCCTGTACAAACCATTAAAAGTGTTAAGTCTTAGACAATTTGGCCATGATATGCCTCATTTGGACAAATAATTTTAGATTTGCATTGCTTCTGGTTTGGCCGACGACGCCCTAAGCGCGTGCCAAGGACTTCCACTTGAGGCACGCGTCCCCTTCTCATTAGAATATCAATGGGAGGGCAAACAGCTCGTCTGGGGGGGGGGGGGGGGGGGGGGGGGGGGGGGGGGGGGGGGGGGGGGGGGGGGGGGG
>JAOEHI010000006.1:202782-259021 GCA_025447815.1 Percopsis transmontana
CAGCTGAATATTAAAGTATTTACCAACCCCCCCCCCCCCCCACACACACACACACACACACACACACACACACACACACACTCACACACGCACACACATTAAACAAGGACGCGCCACAAACCTCAGCTTCACGAACCTCAGCTTTGCCTCCGCCTCATCAGTACACAGCACCAGGTGGGTTTTGATTGGATATCCTCAATCTTCTGCTGGGAAAACACTCAACCTGTCGCCCACTGTCAGTCACGTCGTAGACCCGCCTGTCTCTCGAGACTTCCACACTCCTGTTTTGTCTGCGCTGTTTCATGAGACACAAGAGCCCCATTGGAGGAGGCCACGTTGACCTGTCCTCCTCCTCAGGGCACAAGGCAGGAACAAATATGGATGGCCGGTAGTCTTTGTCCATGTTCTCTACCTGGACGTTTTCATTGTGGTGTATATTAGCATTAGGTAATATAGACCTCAATGCACTTTGCTTTGACTTGAATCAGCTCCTTCCAGTGTGCCCGTACGGGTGACATCCCATAACTAGCCACTGGAGGGCGCCAATGTCTTAAATGTGAAACACTTCAATTTGTGGATATTTGCACAGGTACTTTATTTATTTTTTAGAATAATATCATTCAAAACAGAATTTATATCAGTCAGTTTATGGCTGTATATAAAATATATGAATATAGTATATATCTTAGAGCTCAAGGTTTATTTATAGCTAGAGCAAGGAAAGTAATTCTAGTTTAAAGCAGTTTCTGTCAATGACAATGGGGAACAATACCAACCTGCAATACTGCATGACTACAGAGTTTGGGTTTAAAGGAGGAAAAATGAAAATGATGCACAATGATACAGACACAGTTTTTTAGAGATGAGTTAATGTGGAGTATTGTACCCATTCTTTCTCCCTCTCACAGATGGGAAGGCTTAGGTGAAATGCAATGTGAAAAACAATTTCACATAAGCTACAGTAGTCTGCCAAGAGGAACAGGTTATTCATTCAAGCAGCCCTCTGTGAACCCCTCAAAATATCAAGATATGCCATTATACCACGACTTAGGTAAGAAAAAAGATTTGGTTTGGATCTAACAAAACTAAGAAAGACTGTAATACTGGGAATTTATTGTACAGTTTGTAAATGCATCAGTAAAATGATGTAACAGAACCGTTTAAACTTTAACTGGGATTAGCACCTGGAGTATTGTAAACCCTGTGATGTGTTTAAGCCATAGAAATGCTGGTTTACAGACTTCAGATCGAAAATTGGCATCTGGCTAGTCACTGTAATTGTTAAGTAACAATTAACAATTTCTGAGACGTGTGTGGGGTAAGTGTTTGCTGGAATAATGAAAGTATTTGTTGAAATAAGGTTATTCTTTTAGTATGTATGGGTAGAGATTTTCTGAAGGTGTGCTATATTATAAAAAACTACTCAGATGAAGACAGGCTGTTCAGTATTTGATGGTATTTATAGAAACAGTTGACAAAGTGTCAACAACCTTGTCAGGACAGTTGTAGGTTATAGTATTATGACCCCAGTGGGCTCAGTATTTAACATGCACAGTCCTTCTGTAAATGCTTTTGAACACGTTTGTAATATGCAAAAGGGACTTATGAGACTGAACAATCTGACGTTTTACCTAAATGAGTTGTACTGAATTCTGCTTGTGTCTGCTATTTGACTCCTCCCCTCAGAAACAAACTGTAAAGTGAGATTGGTTGTGATATACAAGGAGAGCTGATGATTAATAAAATTCACAGATGTTGGCTTTTTGTTTTCTTTTTCTTTTTTTAACTGTCCATTTTGGCTTCAAAAGTCATTGAGACCAAGAGTAGTATGCCTTATCTTGCCACTGGGGGCAAAAATATGAAAAGGTGCAAAATGTAGACAACAATGTGCAGTGTGGGGGCATATGCATATTCACATATGGGCTTTTGTGCATATCTTGTTCAGTTTACCCATGTATACATTATATATGTCACTGCCTCGTTCAAAATGGGAGAACCAATCAGAAAGGTGTCAGTTGTCCCACCCTAACATGCTCAATCAAGTGGGGTCCGTACACCCCCACATTTGGGGTGGGACTTGAGAAGAGGTCTATACGTGCTGATGTATAGGGCTAAAGAGCTGCTTTGTATGTGTGCATTTATTAGGATTAGTGTTGTGAACATCAAGTAGGTCACCGCTAAAGTGGACCAGAAAGACAGACAAGGTCCTCACAACTCACAACTGTCATGAAAACATAGAGGGCTGAGCTCATTGCAGCTGGTTCAGCTGGTTCACCCTAAAACTGTGGTGCTTCACTGTTTGGTCATATCTCAAAATAACTTTGGCATGTTGAAAAGATTTCACAAAACTGCATTTTCTTAAAAAAGAATAACGTAAAACAAAAGACAATAGCCAATTTTGCTGTTGTTCCACAGGGGAGTTTTTTATTGAACAGTATTAACAGCTTCAATAAAGATCTTTTACAACAAAGAGTTGGTGATGCCTGGTGGGGCGGATCCCAGGATGTTACCTACCAACACAGGAGAATGTGGAGGAAAATGGTGGGAGGAAGAAAAAAGAACAGAAGACAGAGAACAATGTTGGAAAGAAGAGGTGAACAAAATCAAGAGTCTCTTGGTGAGCGTCAGTATCTTCAGTGTGCTCGCCAGTCGGCTCGTGAATGGTCAGTAGAAAAAGAAACGCATCGTCCCTCTTTACTTCTGGGAGGGGATCATGCTGTCAATGGCTTCTCCCTTCTCCAGCTTCTTCTCCATCTCCACCATCAGCTTGACACCGTCAACCACCAGCTGGACCTGTGACACCTCGGAGGAGCCCAGACGATCGGCGTTGGAGATGTCGAACACTCCGCCCACGGAGGCGGTGTCCACACCACCTGTAGAGAGGAAAGAGGGGTGGAAGGTTAGTTCACACGCCTGTCTGTGACCATACATGTTATATATATCCAGCCACAAGCGTTACATTAAAACTACACTCCAGTAGATCCTCCTTGTCATAGGTCAATTGTGTTGAAAAGCATCATTTCCGGTGCGTGTCTGAGCACTACTTGTTGTCTTTAGTCTATTACTCTAGCAGGCTCTAGAAAGCATCTCAGAACAAGGTACATGTACTGTAACGGGACCAAAGAATCATGGATCAAGGACGGCTTTCAGATTAAAAGGCACCAAACTCTGTCTGAACTGGACTGGGTAATGTGTGTTTGCTAGTAAGACGCCCAGAGTGCTAGCTTACCTGTGCCACGCTTCTGCAGACGCAGCCTGGTGAGAATCTCCTCGAACTTGGCGTGTGTGCTCAGCTTGGGCAGCTTAACGTGGACACCTCCGCGCAGGCCGGTGCCCAGGTTGGAGGGACAGGTCAGCACGTAGCCGAGATGCTCGTTCCACATGAAGCCGTGGTTGTGCTTCTTGAAGATCTCCTCAATCTGGCACATGAGGAAGCAGAACGTCATTTAGTTCTCAGCCCTCGAGGGGTCACAGCATGCTTTTAAGGGGGTCTTCAAAGAAGTTTGAAATCATTTTCTTTTTTTTTTTTACTTAATTTTTTTTTTAATTTATTGTCATTTGATTATCTTAAAACATTTATACAAAAATACAATTTAAACAATAGTGTTTATATTTGTTTATAGGCTTACTGTACTGCTTTAGTGAACTAATTCAGCTGTTCCCAGAGAGTGGTCCTCTAAAGATAATAAAACTATAGAAAAAAAATAAAAATGACCCCTCTCCCAAACCACTTAACCCCTTTTAAGGGGTCACAGCCCCCGTGTTGAGAGCCCCTAGATTCCCATTTCCCACCTTCTGTAGGCCGACGCAGAAACGCCTGAAAACCTCCCTCATGTTTCCAGCCTTCTGCATGGAGATGACACGCAGATGGTCCTCCTCGTTTACCCAGACCAGGAAGGTCTTTTCATCATTGTGCCTTTGAGGAAATAAACGTTAAGATCCCAATGGACAGGTTATGGTACTGCATGTTTTGACAACAACAACAAGCTGAAAGTCGTGCTCACCAGATGCCTCTGCCATCAGGCCAGTCACGGGCCATACCGGCGCAGGTCAGCAGGGGGGAGACAGGCTTGTCGAACAGGAAGTGATCATTGATAAGCTGCTCCTGCTCGGCATCAGTCATGGACTTCAGGGGGTAGTACTTCCCCTTCAACTCACCGTCAAGGCTGCTCAGGGCTGAGGGGAGAGAAAAACCAACCCAGAAGATCAAATATCTTTCTAATCTTCATCCTAACCACTCTGGTATTAAGAGAAGCTATTATCCACTAGGAGCTCTTGTGTTGTAATGCTGTAAACATGCAATGTGCTTTATTGTTGAGACAACCCTACTTATGAGCAACATTATCCCCAATAGCCAATAGGAGCTATGTATGCTGGATTGAAGGCTTACCCTCCACAGACAGCTTCTCAATGGCTCTGCGCTCGCCACGGCTGGTGTGGGGGGGCAGGGTGTATCCCTTGATGCTGCGGCCGGTACGCACACGGCTGGAAAGAACGTAGTTGGGGTCCAGGTCATCTCCACCCTAAACAAAAAATATGTCATATAATAGAAGTAACTAAACAGTTGCTGTGATCCTTTATTGAGCCACAGTTTTTTTTTTCATAGTTGGTCTACTGCACCTTCAGGTTCTCAAAGTTCATGTCAGTCTTGTGCTTGTCAGTGGGCTTGTATCCACCATGACGGTCGGAGATGATAGGGTCAAACAAGTCCTTGAAGACCTCGTAGGACTCCTCGTCACCAGCAACGCAGCCAACGGTCATGATGAAGGGGTGACCTGAGCACAGGAAGATGATAAAGGACTATATTGTAAAAAAATACATTTGAATGGTCAACTGTAACAGGAAACTGATTAAATGAAACAGCAGTTTGCATTCTATGTTTTGTTATTTAAGTTTTGTGTGTGTCTTTGGCACTCACCGGGATTGTCAACCCCAGTCTGGATGACATCATCCAAGGTGAAACCGCTGGGGGTCTGCTTGTCCCTCAGCTTGCCATACAGCTCCTTGGTCAAGACCTTGGCCATGTGGTTGTTGTGCTTGGAGAGATCGGGGTACTCATCCTCAACCTTGAAGTTGAGCTTGAAGTTGTTGTGGGTGTTTCCGAAAGGCATGATTGCGTTTCTCACACTGCCGGTAGAGGGAATTGTACAAAAAAATGCAGCTTAGAAATGTAAAAGTGGATTCCCTGCATTTTGCAACAGGGCTACCCAGTTGGACAGCTGCAAATAGTTGAACTAGTGGGTACTGGAATCCTCAATAAGTGTCACTCAGTTCCCAATGGATCAAATGACCAGTTGAAATAGATTAGGGGGAGGAGCCTTTAAGTGGAGGTATTTTTAACACAACCCCACCTCGACTCTGGTACACCCTCCTCGCAAACATGTCAGCATTTTTATATATTATACAACATAGTCTCTAGTCACACACAATTTCAAATCCTGTTTGTCACACAAATATGCACAAAGGCAGTTGTTTGCTTCCCCATCTGCCAAATCGTAACAGTACATTCTACAAGTACACATACTGTACACTTCTTTTAACATTTTGTCTCAGCATTTGGTTTCTATGACAGTCATTTATATCCCATAATACAATTATACCAGAAAGGTTGCAACTACTGTACCTTATACATGTCACCTAATTCCAATTTATTTTGATGCTATCTTGAGAGGTTACCTACAGTAATACAATACCGATACATGCAGAAATGACCGTGTAGCCAATTAGCCCTTTTATCTTATATAATTAACCATACCATTTAAGGAGTAATTTTTACTCTATTAATGCAAAAAACAGTATGACTTAATAAATTGAAGGTTGTCTCATGCTCCAAATCAGCTAGCTTGACTCAAGCACCTGTCCACATAAATCACTGTCAGTACATTAAAATCTGTAGTTATGTCCAAGTTAACAAAACTAACACAAGCTAAGACAACTACACATAATAAGTGTTCATAACCATTTAATTCATAAGCTATATAAAAATTAATTAGACAATCCCCAACATTCAATGTATGTAAAACTATTTTTATCTGTTTGAAAATGCACTCTATTAAAGTGCACATCCCAGCATTGTTCTGCATTCCTCCTTTAAATTCGAACAATGAGTAAAAACAAGAAGATATTAAAGATGCTGAATGAACAGTGCAAAATGCACCAGAAATAAGATACTCTTTCTCATTTCATTCTCTAAAGGTTTGGATGTTTATCCAATATGGGAAGTTTCTCCTTCCATAACTCCAGATAACTAGTAATCTTAGTGATGTGTAATGTTCCCTTTACCTGCACACCAGACAAGAACAGAGGTAACAGTCCTTGGGATCAGATGCTGTTCACCACAGTCAAACTAGTGGTCACCCAACTCTGGAGGTCTTTTCCCTAGTCTTATATACCGGGTATCTACGCAGTCATTGGCGTGGCCATTTTAGTGCTTGCTTGTCCCTCATTGGTCAGTACTTGTTTCTGATACCCTGGTACAGTTTACAGAAGGTACACATTTACATCTACGTTATCTAAGATGTGTGTGGGAGGGTTGTGGATGTACCCAGCTGGCCCCCCTGCCCGTCCATACTTAGATCTAGTAGGGTTGTAGAGAAAGGGAGGGGAAGTGTCACGGGGGGAGTAGGGTAACTCCGAAAAAGGCTGAGCAACACTTTTGCCAAGCATGCCGTAGAGAGCAGGGGCCCCTATGTTAGGTGTGAGAGTTGGAAAAGGTGCTTTTTCCTCTATAGTATGAAAATGCATTCTAAAAAGACATTTTTGTGTGTGAATGACAGGCTTGTCCATTCCACCTCAGAGAAATGGATATGCTAATCTAACACAGGTTAACATAATAACATAAAATATACCACATGAGATGGAAGGCATGACTCAAATGATTTGAAGTTGACTAAGGTCCTTCTCTACTGGCTTCAGATGATTCTTTGGTATTGGCAAAACCAGAAAATAATGGATGCTGTCACAAAGTAGACATACCCTATCACATATCTTAACATTCACTGACCTTTTAAGGTAAACAAATTCACCCTTGACTCAAGACTTCTCTAATTGATATGCCAATTGTGGGAAACCAATGCTTAAAAGTAAATACCGCCTGTTGGTTGACTGTTTAGAATGAAAGTTGATTCCATCTCTGAGTTCATTAGACTCACACTTTCATATTGTGTTCTCAGATGTCTCACGCTATTTCACCAATGCTGTGCAACACAGCCGCTTACCAGTTAACGTTAGGTTAATTAAGAGCCAAGAGTTTGTTAAGAAGCCTCAAAAGAGACTTATAACCCACATACTTCCCAAAGCTCATATGTTAATAATATTAATTGCCTCGGAGGGAACTTTATCTCATATGTACTGGTATTAACACTGTAGCTTGCCAACTGTCACAGGGGATCCCTGGCTTTGACCAACCATCCACGAACTTCAATGTAACGTTACCTTAACTTACTTGTAGGCAGACTTGGAAAGTCGTTAATTTAGGACCCATTAAGGCCATTGAGTGAAATAAGAATATTTGGAGCCAGGGACGCTGGAAGACATTTTACACAATTTTCCAGAACATAAGCGATATTTTAACACCTTGTTCGCTATAAATTTACTCTCAAATGCCAGTCGTAATCGTGTGTAACGTTAGACTGTAACGTTTACCAGACAAAACCAACCGAACTTTGACATGCAACCGTAACGTTACCGTACCATATAACGTTAACGGACAATGGAGGACATTTTTAACGTTACTCGGGGGTGCTGAAAACTTTCGGTTGGAGTGACATTTGTGTTGAAATCGCGTAATTACCAGGGGGTTCCATGGTATATGCTCCCCCGTGAAAAACATTTAATAAAAACTCAGTAAATAGTATAACGTTATTATAGTCGCTTTCCTGACAAAAAGCAGCACTAACACATTAGGCTAATTACAGCAAAATTAACGTTATAATGCTAAAATACATCTTGGCTACACACCATCCAGAACATAAACGACATTTTAACACCTTGTTCGCTATAAATTTACTCTCAAATGCCAGTGGTAATGGTTTGTAGGATAACGTTATATCCCAGACTAAACCAACTGAACTTTTACGGGCAACCGTAACGTTAGGCTAACTGTTACCATATAACGTTACCGGTACGATAAAAGTTACCGTAAACAGGAAAATACGGTAACGTTACTATCAAACCAGAGATGGCAGCTTCAGCTCAGTTTTAAAATGTTGGTCGCTATTTATTTAATCAATGCTCTAATTAAATTTAAGTTAACCGGCAGAAAAGATAAAACATGTCTCTACCTTATGCAGACGGAGGAACAGCGACGTTGGACTTTGACTTCTAACGGCTAATATAGGGGACTTATTATTTTTTTTTAAATTAACGACTTTGAATTACAGTTGCAGCTCGTCAACAGTAGGGGGTGCTGCAGCACCCCCACGGCCATGCCATATAAACGAACTACCATCAAACCATTAAGAGATAATAGCCTTAGCTCAGTTTTAAGATGTTGGTCGCTATTTAATTACTGTTCTAAATTAAAAATGATGTGACATTAGGCGTCAGAAAACATAAAAACCTTTGTCTACTTTAAGCAGACGGCAGAACACCGACGTTGGACTTGGACTTCTTACGACGGACCTGTGCGAGTTGCATGTGCGCATGTGCGACACGCCGAAACCCCACATAGTTCAAAGGATATCCTGGTTATCTCACGAACAGAGTGTAAACGTTGCAATAATAATAATAATAATAATAATAATAATAATAGACGGCGATAGTCTAGACCAGCAGAAAAGCTTCTCCCGGGAGGAAACTGTCAAAACTGATACGGTAACTTATGTTCTTATATACCTTTGCCTAAAACCCGGAAACTAGGCTACCACACAACGCCTGCGTCTGCGCTAAGACTTGGTTTGACCAGGCGGAGACGCTAGCACAATATTTGGTTTTATTTGACAGCAAACTACCACTGCGCAATTTGATTCTGACTGACACACGCTCTACTGTGCCCCCACGCCAGTCTCGGCGCAAGTGATGTCATGGCGCGCAGCTAAATTAGCAAACGCGCCCAGGCGAGAGAAAATCCACCTTGCTCCCAACAAAATTGTCATTACGTTTGCGTTAGCGCTACCGCCGGCCTTGCGGCGTCCGCAAACTAGAGCCCATAATCTCTTGCATACATAAATGGCCGACACACCCACAAGGCGCTGAGACGCGTCCGCATGAGGAGAAAATGAAGTAGCCTATACTATGAAGTAGCCCGAGCGCTCGTCCGCGTCCTCAATAGGAGGGTTAAAGCGCCACTGGACTGACGCTTTTAAAGCAACCTTGAGATTTTCACAGTAGCAGGGGCACAAAGGCCATGGTGGCTGTAGGGCAATGAAATTCCAACCCTCTGCTTGTAGTTCCCTTCTTTTGACACCATCATATTTTGCAGTGCAGTTATTTGAATTAGCTATGGTTCATGAGGCATTTAGCAGTGAGATTTAGATGTGTGGACAATTCAAACTGAGGGGAACTGGAGCTCCTCCAGTGTTCCAGTAATGGGGCATCCCAACAGGCCTGTCTGTCTGCTGGGTTTGCCAGCCAGCTGGCAACAACCTGAACTTGTCTCACGACGGACACCTGCCTCACTAAATCACTCTTGCAAAGTCTGTACAACCGTGTCTATCTCACCCAACCAAACCCCCACCACATTCTTAAAGCCAAAACGTCTTCCACCCACTGCTATTTGTTCACTTCTGCGACTGCACCTCTACCTATGGCCTCCCAGCTGGTCCTAGCCACGGTAAGCAGGTGAAACACTGGTAAATGGGCTAGATACAGTGCCCTTGCCCCGAATGGACACCGCAGGGTCCAGTTACACAGCTGTCTACTGCCTGTCCCCCTCCCAGCGGGGGGTTACCAAATTAGTCTCTGAAAGCTTGCACACTCTGTCCTTCCCCCACCTCTCAACATGTTTAAATTTTTAGATTTTAGATTTGGACCTGTTTGTCAGTTTACTCAATCTTAGCATTTTTCTTGACAGTTAGACATTTTGACATTAGGACCTGTGGCCTTCCATCAGTCATGATGCTAGTAACAGACTTTGGCTTTAGTACTGGTAGGAAGACATGGAAGTGGAAGGATGATATTGAGATCCAGTGGCTGGAAGGACAGTTATGTAATGGTCGCTTTGCACGTCAGTTACTGGTTTCCTCGATTTCCAAACGCCACAGGAAGTCACAACTCACAATAATACAAACTGAAGGCAATTTCTTTCTTACAATATTGATATTTTGATATTATAATGTATTGATATAGCATATAACTGATATAAAGTATGCAAATAAAGGCCCCATTTGTTTTTAAAACTCTACAGGAGTCAATGAGCCCTGTAATACCAGGAATTCCTACCTTCATTTGTTTTCCTTGCAGAATAATTGATGTGGCATAACAAGTTACACAGTTGCTAAATTAATTTTATTTTAATTTAATTTCCCCTTTCATTCAGATCACTGCTTTGTGGTCACAGAAACATTCCTTGGAATCCATGTGGCTTCACCCTTAGAAAGGCATCCTACTGTATGTTCCAATAGCACAGTTGCAAACTGAAGATGAGACTATTGTAGAACTGTTGGTATGGTAAGGGTGAAAAACGCAGGCTGGACTAAGATTGGCGACAGTTTGTCCCCGCCAATGTCTAACCCTCTGCCAAGATTGCACATGTTTCTCCCTGTTGTCCATATGGAATTATAGTGACTTAAATATTGCGTGGAAACTTTTACCATATGCCTGGCAACTGAATAGTGTGACGTTATATCCTCTATAAATAACACCTTTATGGTGGAATTCATATTTATAGCTTCTCTAACAGATTACACTGCCCACCTGTCTTCTGTAAACTGATCACATACACAATTCTTCACATTTTACTGTGACAAGACTAATTATTGTCCCTGCTAGGCATAGACACCTGTTCAAGGACACCACTCTTAATTTTGACAACTGCACTATTTGTAACTTAAAAAAAACCTTGGAGTTATATTTGATTACACTCTCTAAATTTATTAAATTGCATTCTTCCATCTCCCAAACATTGTAAAGATTCATGTTATGTATGAGTGATGCCTTAATTAATGCGTTTGTATCATCACGACTATTGTAATGGGGTTACCTATAGAGTAATACATGCAATGGACTCAAATGGACTCAAATATAGACGTAATTATTGTTTAACGTTTACTATTATTCCATGCAGGCCCAGAAAATATGGACCGTTCCAAAGGACACCTAATTTGCATTTTGTTTTGTGAAATGAAGAACCAAGGAAACTTCAAAAAGATGATAAACAAACGATGTCCAGTGTGTACATTGAACCTTCTTCCAGATACCTATAGTGAGAGAGGATCTTGGTGCTTGAAGGCCGGTAGCTGCTCTCACCCATTGAAACCGGAGCCAGTAGGGTCATGTGTGTCAGGCGGGCGAGGCTATAATTATGCCATGGTGGGTTGTCCGTCTGTAAACCCTCAAACACAGAGTCCCCACCAACTGAGAACACGATTCAATTTCATCTAGTCAGTTCTTGGCTTTTCCTAACCAAAGGGTATCTGTTTTATTGATGTTTAAAAAAAAATACAATGAAATATACCGTACTGTGGTTTTGTGTATTCATAATTGCACCACAGCACTAAAAAACAGGTGAGTCAGTGCTGCTGCTAAGCAAATATGCTGCACAAAAGGATTAACTGGGTCAAAATGGACACAAAGAGCACTTGTTGTAGTTTATTTAACGATAGAAGGATTTCTTAAGAAACTATACAATATGTGGCTGAATCATGTGATGTGAACACAGATGACATATTGCACTGTACAGGGCAACATGGGCACTTGATATCCACATCTGGGTCGGTACCACACCCTCAGGAGCGTGAGCTGCTTAAGTGGTGCTCCAGATATCAGTTGGTACCTACAGTGAGTCTTAATCAGAGATCAAGGAAATGTGTGAATTAAACCTGATGAAAGCAACTATGAAAATGACCACTAATCCCAGATCCTAAAGTCATTGGTCAATAGCGCTCAAATGCACCACTAGGGTGTCTGGAGCAAACACAAGGTAAATGTGTCTGTATTGTGTTACCACAAGTGAAAAATAGATTTTTAACAAAAGAATCCCAGATTAATTAGGGATTGCAGCTTTAAAAGTGGCAGCCACACTGGTTACAAGATGTATCTGCACTCTTTGACTGATTTTCAGGAGATCTTTTAATCCCCCCACTCCCCTTTTTCAAACAGGTTCCAGAAATTTTCTTCTAACCACTTTGAGTTGCTCAAATGTTTGCATAAATAGGGCGTATTAAAAGTTACAACTGTTACCTCGATTGGATCAATTAACAGGCAGCCAGGAGACATGCCATGACATATCTGATCACATACACAATTCTTCACATTATACCTCCCACAATGCACAGGGACAATGACTGATGAACGGTAGGCAGGCATTCCCAGTTACCTGAAATATCATTAACACATTGGCCAAATTGTAACTGATACCTTTTATTATTTATTTACTAATTATACAGTATTTTCTGGTTTATACAGTGTGCACTGTATCTCTTAGTCCTCTCTGTTATAAGAACTGACTGGCTGTTAAATATATTGCCCTCCAGAGACTTCTACTGCCACAACCTGGCTTACTGAATTAATACAGAAGAGAGCCCACCCTGATCTAAGTATCTTTCATGTAAACACCTATTCAGAGAGTAACACATGGCTAACATTGCGATCATTAAGTGTCCCTCAGCCTAATGGGGTGAGATTAAAGGCAGGGAGCGTGCATACCCATGATTCATTGCGTGAATAGCCAGAGCCGAACTGGGCTGTATGTGAGGGTTTAGAGTGGTAAGATTAAGACGAAAAAGATGAGCAGCTAGATCCATATAATTTATTCAAGGTCCCATATCATTCTAATGTCCAACATTTTGACATCATTCACATGCCAGATCTGAGCATGCGCAGTTCAGAGGTGCAGGCGGTTTCCCGTGGGTCTGCCATTTCTGTGTGGGCATGGATCTTTTAGAAAACGCTGTGAAAATGGTATTGTGGAGGGCGGCTGTAAACGGCTTTTTCGAATTTATCCATGCTAGTGTGGACATAGCCTAAGAGGATAGACCAGATTATTGGTTACAATCCTGAAATGGTGCCAAGTCTGGGGACAAATTATACTGGCTTGTTTTACACAATTACATTTGATACCTGATGGGAAATGAAGGTGCAGGCCTAACAGCATAAGCACAGAACATTGGACAGCATGAGACCATGAACATCTGAATCTGCAATAAACAATATTAATTAGCTATGGAGTGTGAAATATCCTGCTCTACTATAAACAGTTGACTGTTGGTGCAAAGAATCGTGGCACGCCCAGTGAGGCTCTTACAGAAGAATCTTACATTACTCGTTGCATTGCAAACCAAAGCCTTAACTGAAAAAAGTCCTAGCCTTGACGCTATACTAAGCATTGGCATTGCAGTTAAATATATTCCATTCAAATATAGAATAGAATAACACTTTATTAATCCCCGAAGGGAAATTTAGGAAAGGAAATGTATTGGGCATGGAACCCTCAGCAATTATTGACTTATGTAAGACGAAAATGATTCATATATTCCTTATTATCATCATTTATTCATTCATGCCTTCATTCATTCATTACGTGCTTGTTTCATAGGCCATAAGACCATGAATTTGGCCAGTTTCTGTAATTAGTCTGCCATCTAGAGGCATATTTGTGTACTGTAGGCATGATGAACTGGACCTACAGTACGTTCTTCATTACATGTATTAATGCCCTTAGGACCCTTGGGTAAAACTATTATAACTAGTATAACTATATCTATATCTATTACATACTATTATATATATATATCTATTATCTCATGGGGTTTAATGTATGTGATGACTCTTAAGTCTGGGCATGGCAGTCGGAAATGTCTGTGTCAACACTTAGATGTGTCAACACTTAGATGTTAACACACACACAAACCGCTTGTCGGTTTGTATGGTTCATATTTTTTCTTGTGTCTTTGTTTTATTATTCTTGTTCTTGTTTTATCGTTTTAAAGTCTTAACTCTTTTTTTTCTTCTCTCTCTCTTGTATGGATCATTTTGTACAGCACTTTGGTCAACATTGGTTATTTTTAAATGTGCTTTATAAATAAATTGACTTGACTTGACCCACACACACAGACAGGGCTGCACAATCTGTTTAGTTTAGCTGACCCACTTCTGACCCTTCTCTGTTATCTTAATAAGGCTGAAATATGAATATGATGACAATGCAACATTGACCCAGTAAGTTTCCCTGGCCTGAATAAATTGCTGTTGACAGAGACTTTTTTCAGTGTTGCCATAAGCTAAGCACCAATAAGTCATGCATTCAGCTATTGACACAAGGTACAAAGGTACTCTAAGTTCGTTTGCATAAAAAATGCATTGTTTACAAAGAGACTGGCTAGTTGGGCTGGGCCGTTGAGATATGTCGGGCAATTTGTGGACAACTTTGTTCTCCATTGTGTTGTTTTCTTAGTTGTGACTGTACTGTACTTTTGATGGGCCAAATAATTAGGCCGTAATAAAGTAACATATGTTGCAGAAGCACAAACTTTGTTATATATTTCATATTAATTAACAAAAGTAGACTATATATATAATATATAATTTTAGATAGGGTACAGTAATTAGATAATATGTTGAGACAAAGCCTTAAAATTGCAAAGCAGATTAAATGAAAATCCGATAAAGTATTACCTAGGTCTGTTTTCAATAATCAGCGTGAACTTTTCCTAGATTTTTCTCTCTCTCCCTCTCTTAACAATAGACGTAGCTACAGTCGACCTGCAGGCTAAGGCATTGGAACAATTACATCCCAATCTCTTCATCGTAGGGAATGAGTTAGGCTAATGTGTGAGATGTTATGAAAAGATGAATTTTTACTGAAGGGGTTCTGGCAACTCCCCTAGGCCTACCACACCAATCTCGGCGACAGTTGTTCCGATAACCTATGATTCCTGCTGTGAGCTTTACTGACTAATAACTACTCAAAACTGTAACTTTAAGACGCTCGACACTTTGCAACGCGGGGGTGGGGCATATTGCATACGGTCTGCACTGCTATAAAACCTGTCTGTAGTCTTCCTGGTTTATTCGTCGTTGAAGTACTGTAAACTAAAATTCTTCGGACCATGTCTCACAATGAATGGAAAAAGAGATGCGAGAGTGAGTGGAAACTGCAGGGCATATCCATGCCGGACAGCGTCGACTGGAAGGCAGTCTACCAAGCTAAACCGCTCGGACGTAATTTGCTGAAGAACCCTGCGCCCCACGGTATTACGTCACATCACTTTCAAGCTGGCTTTGGGAGTTTTTCGCTTAAATAAAAAACGCGAGTTTTTCGATTTAGGGGTTTTAGTTCTCTAGTAGTGTATAGCTAGTCAGTGTCCAAGTGTGTGTCATTTGCCAGAAATCCTGTTGTATAGTTTTATACCGCATCACCATCAAGGCAATTTACCACCAAATGAGTCATACATTTATCGGATTTTGTTGAGAATATCCTGGGTAGTGGAATCCTTAAGTGTTTAGGTTATTCTTGGGTAGGAAAAAAAAGCAGTGGGATAGTGTTCTTATAGTCTAAATAATTATGACTTTACATCAAGACCAGACGTTAATTTATCCAGTGAAAGTCTAGTAGTGGATTATTCCACATTTGGGCAGTGTGCATGGATAACAATACTAGTTAAATAGAGGAGAGCAGAGAAAGCATAGAATATATTATTGAAAAAAGATACAGGTAAACAAACGTTTCCCTGCATGCATGTTATTCCTGCGTTGCCTACTGCTTCCTTAAGCTTGTTGACATTGATTGATTGACAGGTTGTACTCCCTTTATAATTCCTATGTGGCCCACCCATACCGAGGCCGCTCCAGGACCTTGTCAGAAAGATATATTTCTGGATTTAGAAGTATGTGCTATAGGCTTAGCAGATTGTGGGTGTGTGGTGCCTTTTACAGCCCTGCCTTTGTGTCTTTACTCGTCCAGGTTTGGCTCACCACACCCCGCCTCCTGAGCCCGAGCTGACTGGCGTGCCTAGGCCTGGACCTCCACGCTACGAACCTGAAGGTGAGACTACGGCACATTGGGAAACCAGCATCTTGCGCTCTCAGTATAAACACAAGAATAAATAACATTGTACTTTTTTATCCGCAGGTGACTTCACCAGCTGGACCACAAGCAAGGAAATCCTTCCCTATGATTCCAGCGGTATCCCGGCGGGTGTGGTTGTCTGCCAACTGCCTCAGTACATGTGAGTGCCACTTTAGATCAGCCATGGAAAACACCGAAAGGCACAATGAAGGCCGTGGCGCACGTACCGTTGACATGCGTGACCACTTGGCCTACTCGGTTTTTCATGTTGCCGTTTCTGGGCGCATTTGCACTACGACCTCACTCCTTTTAAAAACGATGCTCTCTTTCCATCTGGTCAGCAGTTTTAACATCTTCTTCTGTCACTCCCACTGCCCCTACTCCGCCTATTCCCACCTGCGGGACGAGATTTGCGTCGCATGTACCGTTCGCACGTCAAGCGTGGACCGTGTGTTGGGAAGCATGCCAGTGATCCCCATACAGGCACCTAGCATCCTAGTACCTGTGCGGTGCCTCCTCAGTGGTGTTTCAGTGCTGCCGTCTGTTTGTCTTCAGCTGGTTTTCCATGGAGCAGCGGGTGGACCTGAAGGCAGAAGGGCTGTGGGACGCGCTGCTGGATGAATTTCAGCCTGACATCATCATCCAGGATTGGTGGGTTGCCCCCCCCCGATACCGCAGCGCCTGTGACAGCATATCATTGTTGCCTTAGCGACAAGTGCAACAAGTTATACGATAACCATGGCTGTGTGACAAACTCTCCGTTCTATAGTGCACTGCTTAAACATTACATGCACTAAATGGTCTCCTGTCGTAGATTACCCACAATGCACCTGATACAGTTACAGTAATAAACATTGTATACTGTGGCAGTGCAGCTGTCCTATAATTTAAGATGTATTAAACATGACAGCAAGGGGAGAGAAAGGCAATTAATCTCCCACAAAATTAAACATTATTAAAATGTTTAAGCCTAATTTATTTATAGCGTAATGTGCAGGTACAGATATTTTTGGTACATGTGTAAATGAAATGGCACGTTCACTTTATATTCACACACTCTATAAAGGATGTGGCATATGTGCTGTCTGTGACAAATACACGCTTGTGAACTAGTGTGTATTTGCTAGTAATTAGTGAATGAGTGATGGGTTTGGGAAATGTGCAGTTTGAAACATGCAGTGTGTGTGTGTGTGTGTGTGTGTGTGTAGGTGTGGGTTGACTATTAGCTTGTCTTTAGGTTCTGATAAGCGGACAATGACACTACCTACCTTGCCATCTTGCTATGATTTACACACAGACACACACACACACACACACACAGGCAGTGGTGTCTGTGTTAAATACAGCTGGTGTGTCACGCAGGTATGAGGAGAGTCAGCTCCATGACTCCATCTACCAGCTCCATGTGAAGTTACTGGGAGCTGATGGGAAGACGGTGATCTCAGAGCACTCTGTCAACCCTACCGAGGACCTCAGCACCTATTCACACAACTGGAAGGAGGTACATTCAAGTGCCACAATGTTTATTCATCATGAATAACCATAAACAACATAGTAAAATACTGTGTGTCATGTAATTAAAAATAGTATTTAAATATTGAAATGATCTTACAACCCCCTAGCAAATTATGACCGAACCACAGTTTTCAGAGCCACTTTTTTTTTTTTTAACAGTCTGCACTTTGACCTCGGCAATTCACTGCACAAATGCTTTTCCGCCTGTAGGTGGCGCACGTGTTCTCCGGCTACGGACCCGGGGTGCGGTACGTCCACTTCCTACATCGCTTGAAGAACAAGTTCATGGTGGAATTCTTTCCGACCCTGGTCACTGGCAGTTCAGTGATTGTCCGACCGACTAGCTCTAAGAAGTAGGCTAGGCCTGACCATGCTGGAAAAACTCAATGTGGTTTACGCGAATCTACTAATCAACAACGCTATTTGCTTTACACTAGAGATTATGTTTGATTGAAGACATTGTTTAGCTTGATTTCACGCATTTAAGGTGATTGGTAATGCATACCTAATTTTAGCTTGATTTAGTATATTTATGGTCATTTAAAATAATCAATTTAACAATCATTTGCTTTAAAATTATGTCAAGTTTGTTGTTGGGTTAATTTTTGATAATTTTAATAAAAATAAAGAAAAAAAAGTTTTGCATATTTGAGCTTGCATTTTTCCTTATTCGGGCTGCTTCTTGATAGTGTGGTTTGAGTAATTGTTTTTGCACTCCGTCATGAGTAGGCTACACATTGGTTCACGAATCAATTCTGTTAAAATATTTTCTTATATAAACCACCAGATTTCGTGACATCCCAAAAACTGAAGTTATGTAAAAATGAAACGTGTAGACTATAGGCTATATAGGCTACAGTATACGTTTATATATGAGCCAATTGGTTAGCACTGTGCGGGCTCTGCGACCACGCAGCCCCGTACGCAGCAGGGTGTGATGCACTGTGTGTTGTGACACATTTCTCCCGTAACCATTAAGTTATGCCACTTTCGTCGGTTTGTTGCCCTAGCGCATCGATGAGCATTGGGCGCCCAAGCAACACCCTGTTGGACCACTGTGGGTAGGTTCTCACCGCTGTTGACCGGGAGACCCCACAAGCCTTGCCGTTTGGGAGATGCTCCGACCCAGTCATCTGGCCGTGAACATTTGGCCCATGTCAGTGTTCTTCAGGTCTTTGCGCCTGCCCATTTCTCCCACATCCAACACGTTGACTATGAGAACAGTCTGTTGTTTTACCGCCTAATATAGCCTATCCCAGACCTTGACATGCGCCGTTTTTACGAGATAATCATCGTTATTCGTTTAATCTGGGAGTGGTCATAATGTTTTGGCTCAGCGGTGTATATATAGCCTACACGTTAGTCATAATATACGCTATGGGTTACAGTTTACGCATACGCGCGCACGCACACAATGTATTACACTCTAACTTTCGACAACTGTCTACAACAACATTCCTCCAGTGCATGCATGTGCATGCTAAGGTGGTTCATTGAAAGCAACCGTGGTGTGCACCAATCACAATGTTCGGTTGGCAGCTGCGCAGTTTTCGCTGCGTCTACCTCCAACTGCATGGACTCCAGCATCTTAGTTAGGGAATGACAGTTAATGGGAAAGTTCGTCTATCCAACTGTACGTTTGAGACTGTGATAGTTTAACCTGGGATCTGTTTCGACTGTTGCAGCTATGCAATCCCTTTGTGGAGTTGTGCTATAAGAGAAAAAGGTAAGAAGCATTAACAGGTGGGGCAGACAAGAGATGCAATCTGATTGACCGGTATTAAAGTGATAATGACACCATAATGTAACAAATGTAACGGATGAAGTACCACGTTAAGATGTGTAGGCTAGTGAATGAAAGTAGGGAAAAGTATTATATGAGATCTGTGTGTGCATGTGAGCGGCGTGGAGTAGCCTAGAGCATCTTTAGAATCTTTATTACCCATGATAAAGTTGTCGCCTGGCAAGACGTTAGTGAGTTTGCTCTACATATAAAGTTATATCTATGATAATACTGTAGATGTAACCTATTTGAATACTGTTTCAGGCTGTAGTTGTACTTGCATTCTGTCTTTTTCTAATTTAAGTTTAAGCTAAATTTTGATTCCTGTTATGAGTAAACAGACAACAGTTTTAGGTTATGTTACACATTTGCAATTGGTTTAATTAGGTTGATATTTGTCTGTGACATCATTTAGGCTTTAAGTGTCATTAAAATTGAATTTGAGAAGCCACAGTCTGTAAATAACAATCCAATATCATTCCAATATTTATTATTAAAAAGGTTTTTATTTTGTCCTAGCTGCTAAAAGTGTGTGTTGACAGTAAAAGCTCTGTCATTGATTTCATTCAATCTTCTGGGTCTTTAATCTGCCACTACACTGACGGATCATGATAATTGGAAAAACCTCATTCAAACCTCATTCATCAAGCAGAGACTGCGAAACGTACAACTACAGTTATGATGTGTGAGACACATTGCCCTAGAGAGCCTGCCCATATAACACAGAACATCACTGAACCTACATTAAAACGTTTCGGTTTCGATCCAACATACGACTAGTTTCTCGATGGGACTGCTCATGATATGATATTCATGTATGCTACATTATAATAATAATGCAAAATATGAGTATTCCCTGAGCAGAAGCATTACATTTAAGAATTGACATTAGGGTTGACCGAATCTACTTAGGAAGAACAAAAGTGATTAATAACAATTAACCTAACCCAACTAACGTATGTCTGGTTTGTTTTGACGGCATTGCTTGGAACATGTTTCGTGTTCAGAAGCGAAATCCAAGTCCTTTACCACCAAAGCACCCCCCACCGCCACATGTGTCAGCAGCAGTAAACCAACGCTCCCGCATTGTACACAGGCATTGACACGTGGCCCATCATAGATGCCCCTGGACAAAGGCTGTGTGGAGGAAGGGCCATAATACACCTCACAGGTCTCTCACGTTACCACGTGGATCAATCACTAGAACCGTATGGATGATCAGACTCTCGGAGGTCTCTTCCCTCCTGAGGGATCACTTCTCCTCTAGCGGTTTGTTAACCCAAAAACGATAATTAATGAGTTACCCCACTGCTCACAGCCTGGAATGCTGAAGGGAAGAAAAGGTTGTGCTTTCATCCCTTTATGGAGAATGAAAGTGAGTCTTCTTTTACCTCTATGCACTGGCCAACGGTCACAGGTCACAGACGGATATATGCCGATACACTCAACCTGGAGTTGTGGTGTTCTGTGTACGTGTGTCTAAAAAACAAGCAATGCGTTCTCTAATGACTGTGGCTGTTGTTTTGCTTAATGTAGTTGTCAAGCGGCCTTGCTATCCGTTTGTGTGTTGCCATGAAAGAGAGGTAAAGAGGGAGGTTGGCTGTGAGAGGGTCTGTTTTGTTTTCACTGTGCCCCCGGTCTACTGCTTTGTCTGTTCAGGGCTGCTGGCTGCCTCTGCACTTTTTTGTTAGCATTGCTGTTGTTCTGGCTAAATTGTTGGCCCGAATTGAGATCAGCATGGACCACCACATAAGGAAACACCTTTGCGTGGATTTTGAAAATGCCTTTTAAAGGGAAATATCAGTCAGGGGATTATTAGGCTACATATTTGCTAGCACCATTATGTTTATTCGTCCATGTAACGGAATTTAGTTGATAGACAATTTCAGTGAGCTCAATATGTCCTTCATTCAGACAGCCACTTCATAACTGGTGGTCAGAGAGGACATAAAATGGAAGTCACTGGTATGGCGACTTTTCCTGATCAGTTAGAAAAAAAAAAAAAAAAAATCATGACCCGAAAGCGTCATAATTTAGTATTTATACGTTTTTGTCCGGCAACAGACGCATCATTCTTTCGCAACCAATGAGGGGTAACGAGGCAGCGTGCTCAGTGTGTGATGATGCCTCATTGTTCCGGACCGCGTCCTCAATGTTACATAATTGCCGTCTCGGGTCTGGGTTCATGCTGAAGTTGAAAATGCGGTTCCTTCTAAGGTGACAGAGCCACTGGTGCCCGGGCAGGGTGACTCAGGTAATGAAAACCTCAGGACCCGCTGTCTGCTGGCTGTCATTGGTTTGTCCGCAGACCTCTTTCTGTCCACCACGCCTCTGACCCCTCACAGCCTCTCTGGTTCTCTCTCTCCTTACGTTGCTGAGTAATTGAGCTCCTAGGGCGCTTGTGGCCGAATCAGAGGATAAGAAGGTGTATATAACGTTTTGGTGCACAGCGGCCTGACCGAATAGCTTAGGATGTTAGATGGCTCATGTGTTGTAATGGGTGTCAGACAGGTTAAACTATGAACAAGTACCTCAGGCTCTTAGCAATTCTTTGTATAAGTTAGATACTCTCAAATGTTGGGAAGACATTCAGCCTTGCTGTTGAGTAAAATAAATGAAGTAAAATACCAAACCTGAAAATATTTCTTATTTCTCAGGAAATCACCCCGACCTACCCACGATACCAGATGTCAAAGGTACTCTGATATTTGTCTTTGTGCCCTTGCAGTATGTGTTGGCATGTCGCCAGTGCTCTTGAATGTTGACCTGGACAGTTGCTAGGCATGAGTGGCTGCAGGAGAAAGTAGACTGCCATATGATCAACAGAACAGCGTGGCAGCGTGCCGAGCATGCTGTAAACTAAACCATGTGCTCAGCCAAGCTTGCACCGCTGCCATCCAGATTGATGGCATTCTGACCCGACAGTCAGGAAGAAGCAAATTTCCACTGACACATCTTAGATGGACTCAAGAACCAATGAATTCTTCTGTCAGTACTGATTGAGCCTGTCTACAGTATAATTAATGTACACAGAGTTGCTTCACACAACGTAGGAAGGTGGAGAAGTTTGAGAAACGGCAAGAGATGCTCAATGTTGATGCTAAATGACCTTTCAACTACAGGAGGGTAGTTGACAGGTTTGTTTGGGGCTGCAATGTGCTCAAGCAAAAACAATAAACACATGAAAATGCTTTTCTGTGAAATCACATTTTCTCAGTACGCACAATTCACAACTCTTGTGTGAGTCATATGTACTCAAAAAACAACATTACAACAACCTTTATCTTATTCACAGAGTACTGTGCTAGCCCCAGTGTAGGTTCTGTGAATACAGTTTTTCCTTAGATTATACCACATCTTGTTAAATTTCTAATTAAAGTTGATCAATATTAGCATCTGTTAAATCTGCATATGATCTCAGGTGTTTAATGCTGGCTGGATTTGTACCAAATGCGTGTATGTGTGTGCGTGTTTGTGTATTTTGATTCTCCTACATGGCGTGACATCTCAAAAATGACTTAATTGATCGAAGCTACTATAAAAAACTATAAAATATGAATAATTATAAAAGATTTTCAATATCAGACTTTAACCACTAGGGTGCCTTTCAGTACTATGAGGCCATAATCAATACACAATCAGTGCTAACTAAGGTTTAAATAGCTGAGAAGGTTAGTTAGTAATCTTCCTCTATTATGTTCCATGACGTTTTGTGTTTATGATTAATGTGAGACCAAAGACTCGATGCATCTTTGCCTCCCACAAACCTATACGTGGAAAATGTGTTTAAACATTTGTAGACATGGCTGTCTGTGAAAAATGGCACTATGAAAACAGCCTAAGTAGGAAAATGTTTAACAAATGTTAGGTTTACTTGCAGCTGCCTCCACTAAGACCAACACCTTTCATGTATGATCAATTACTCAAACACAAATGTTGGTAACAAAATTTTTTCTTCTTTTAAAACGCAACAGTTTGCTCCTGTTACCGTAATAAATGCCACATTAGTGCTTTGTCCCATTTTCTGTCTGTCTGTCTGTTGGTCTGCAGACTTCAAGACAGATTATCTTACACTCTGTGATTCATCTGGCTCCTGGATAGGTACATAGAGCAACTAGAGAAAAGCCTACGTTACTTATTAATAACCTGGGTCTCATTCCTTATTTTAGTTTAACCGCACACAGGGTGAGCATATTGCTGCATCGTTTGTGTTTAAACTGAATATTAAGCTTGAACAAATGTGTTGCTTTATTGCTTAGACAGTTTGATCTGATAGTTAGGTGGGTAAGATATGAAAATCTATTGGTGTTACAATAAAACCCCAAATATCCTATCCCATGTTAGATATAGCTAGAACATAAATGAAGATAGGAGCAGTAACGCATTTGTACGTAAAAACAAGGGTGTTTCTTTACTACCACACAAGTGCTCATGTGACTAAAGTTTGGCTTATCTTCTCCTAATTGTCTTGGAGCCAGCCTGGAGTCTTTGTGTCTGGGCTACTGAGGGCTTCCAAAACCACCATTGAGCTCTTTGCTCTCCTAAAGTGCTGACTGCTTTACATATATAAAAATACAGTGAGATAAGAATAGGTGCACCCTTTTCGGTCAGAGAGAACTATTACTGTTGTTGCTGGTTAGTGCTTTGTCTCTTCTGCCAGAACTGAGCCTCGTTTGTCTTTCATTGAGAAAAAATGAATGCTATAGCAAATGCTTAAAGGTCCACTAAGTGATGTTTTATATATATTTAAAATGAATATATATATATATATATATAAATATAAGATTTAAACCATGCACACTCTTGTGAGTTTGTTTTGTAGGTATATAACTGTCTGCCAGTTGAGCTGTTTGTCTTCTAAGTCTGTAAGTAGCCTTCAATATTCTATAGATTAAGCTGATTGCACTGTTATCTGGGTTGACTTGCTTGTTAGTTTGGCAAATATTGCTTGCTAAGTGAAGCCATTAGCCAGCCTTTGAAATCCAGGTTCAATAGGCTTAGCTCTGAAACTAGCTTGATTAGAAGAATGTGGGGCCTAAATAGGTTGTTCAGTATAGCGCTATTTAGCTAGCTGCTAACTGTATAGCGCCAGCTGTAGGCGCCAGCGTGAGCTCGAAGACAGTGGGCGCACAAAGACAAAGGGAGTCTTCCTGTAGGAGTCATCTGAGGAAGGCATCAACACAACCTGCCTGGCCAAGTATAACTCTAGTATTAGTAACTCTTTCTCGCTCGCTATTATGTGTTGGTTCTATATTCCAGTACTAACATGTGCTCGCAGAGCACGCTCTCAGCCCCGACACAGAAATCCATCTAACCTGTACCCACCCTGATCGCCTACTGCCCCCTTAGTCGTGGCTGGAGGACTCTGGAACTGCCAGTCTGCCGTCAAGAAAACAGAGACCTTTTCCGCCTCATTTGAGGCCCTGCACTTCCTCGCCTTGATGGAAACCTGGATCACACTGACCAACACGGCAACCCCAGCGGCTCTTTCTTCAGTGCACTCCTTCTCCCACACACCAAGGTCACCTGGCCATATCCTCTTTTGAATTCCATGCTGTCTCTGTCACCCATCCTGTTAAACTCACACTTATCGTCATCTACCGTTCCCTGAGCCAGCTTGGAGACTTCCTACATGAGATGCATGAGATGGATGTCCTCTTAAGCTTCTTCCCTGAAGATGGAACACTAATCACGCTCCTTGGTGTCTTTAACATCCCGCCAGAGAAGCTGCACTCATCAGTTACAGTTACAGCATTTAGCAGATGCTTTTATCCAAAGCGACTTACAATTACATTGTTCAATTACATGGAGCAGATAGGGGTTTGGCATCTTGCTCAAGGATGCTTACAGGTAGGCTGACTCTGGGGCTTGAACCCACGACCTTATGGCTGGGAGTCCAACACCCAGACCACTAGACTATCCTGCCCCCCATAACATCAGACTTACTTAATTTCTTTTCTTCATTTGACCTCACACTCTCGCCTTCTCCTCCAACACACTGGGCAGGAAACATTCTGAATCTTGTCCTCACCAGATCCTGCTCGGCCTCTAAACTATCAGTTACCCCCCTCCCGGTGTCCGATCATCACTTCATCTCCTTCTCTCTTCCCCTAAATCCTCTTTGGGCCCCTGCTACTTCAACCTGCATTGCCTCTCACCGTAACCTAAAATCTCTCTCTCCCTCATCCTTCTATTCTGCAGTACTCTCCCTGCTACCGTCGACTAAACAATTCTCGCTCCTATCCCCAGACCAGGCTACTTCCATGTTCGTGTCCTCTCTAACATCTTCTCTTGACACCCTTGTCCACTTAATACCAGATCAGTACAACTTTCTCCCCCACTCCTTGGCTATCGGAACCTCTACGCGCTTGTAGAACAAAGCTCAGAGCGGCTGAGAGGAAATGGAGAAAATCTGACCGGCACTTGGATCTCACAGCCTACCACCGCCTACTCTCTGAATTTACCTCCTCAGTTTCTGTAGCCAAATCCACCTATCGACATAAAATCCACACCACCGCCGCCAACCCTAGGAAACTATTTTCTGAATTTTCCTCCCTGCTCACACCACCTGACCCCCCTCCGCCCTCCTCCCTGTCAGCTGATGATTTTCAAAGAAAGTGAATGACATTAGCCAATCCTTTGTATCTCCTTCTATCCCCTCTTTTCCCACACTGCCTGTCGATAATTTAAACACTTTCTCTGCCCTCTCAACAGAAAACACTGATTGTATCCAACCGGGCCACTGCCTGCCCACTTGACCCTATCCCTACATCTCTTCTCCAAGCCATCTCAAATGACATCCTACCATTTCTCACCTCCCTGATCAATTCCTCCCTGACCACAAGCTTGGTCCCAGCTGACTTTAAAACTGCTAGAGTCAAACCGCTACTCAAGAAAACACCCCTTGACGCATCTGCACCTCAAAACTACAGACCCAAATCTCTCCTTTCTTTCCTATCTAAAACACTCGAACGTGCAGTCTCTGACCAACTGTCTTCCTACATTTCAAAACACAACCTCCTGGACCCTCACCAATTTGGGTTCAAGGCTCCTCACTCCACTGAAAACTCTGGAATGGAAACCTGTCCAAACACTGCCTGCTCACCACTGGGGTTCTGCAAGGATCTGTGCTGGGACCCTTACTCTTCTCACTGTACACTAGATCTCTTGGCTCTGTAATCTCTTCTCACGGATTCTCCTACCACTGCTATGCCGATGACACCCAACTCTACCTCTCATTCCCCCCATCTGACACGCATATCTAAACCAGAATCTCTAATTGCCTCGCTGACACCAGTGCTTGGATAAGCCACGTCTTTGCAAGCTCAACCTTGAAAAGACAGAGCTAGTCTACCTCCCGGCAAAGAACTGCCCCCAAATGGACATATCCATTACCCTTGAGAACACCTCAGTATCCTCCTGTCCATCTGCAAAGAGCCTCTGAGTGGTCTTGGACAGTCAATTGTCCTGCGCAGCCAACTTTGCCGCAACGACCCGAACCTGCAGATTTGCCCTTTACAACATCAGAAGGATAAGGCCTTTCCTCACAAACGAAGCGGCACAGCTCCTAGTCCCAGCCTTAGTAATCTCATGTCTAGAATACTGCAACTCTCTACTTGCCGGGTTACCGGTCTCTGCTACTAGACCCTTACAACAAATCCAAAATGCAGCAGCCCGTCTTGTATTGAACCAACCAAAGTTCTCTCACTGAACCACCCTCTTCCGAGACCTTCACTGGCTCCCCGTCTCCGATTCAAGACATTAGTGTTGGCCTACAATGCAGCAAAAGGAACTGCCCCGCTCTACCTCCAAGCAATGGTAAGAATCCAAGCCCCAGTCAGAGCACTAAGATCTACCACCTCGGCTGGCCGGCTGGCACCTCCGTCGCTACAAGCTGCCTGTAAGAGTTGCGCAGCCCAGTCCAGACTCTTCTCTGTCCTGGCACCGCAATGGTGGAATGACCTTCCTACAGCGGTCAGAACAGCAGAATCACTATCAATCTTCCGCAAGAGACTTAAGACCCACCTCTTCAAAATCCATCTCGGTACCTTTGCCACCTATCTTTTTACCTGATAGCATTAACTATCCTTATTCTATCCTCCATTCCTCCCTTTAAAAAAAATTAATAAAATAAAATAATAATTCCCGTCTTTCTACTCTGTTAGATCAGCTCTAAGAATTTTAAGTACTTTGCAGTTTAGCAATTATTAACCTTTGAGTAATGTTGTGCAAATGCATAGGTGAAGTAACCTTGTTACATGATGCTGCACTTATTCTAGGAGAATGTTATCTGCTTGCAAAAACTGGTGGTTAACCAGTTCAACTGTTGACAAATGTACTAATTGTAAGTCACTTTGGATAAAAGCGTCTGCTAAATGCTGTAAATGTAAATGTAATTAGCTATTTTAGTCTACATAGCGCAGGTACCCCTGTCATTGAGGCTGTCACATTCTACAATAAGGTTAGCTGGATCTTTAGACAGTATTTTTGTGAAAACTGCTCAGTGGACCTTTTAAATGTTTTAGGTGTCCAGTTTTTCTCTACTTTTTATTCTACAAAACTTTGCATTTGAGCATTAATCACATAGCAATATTGCAAACCATCCTTTGGCAGGACAACAGATCCTTTGCCAGAAGTGTAAACGAAACCCCTTGATTCCTGGAAAAGTGAAACCTTGTGTTCATTCGATTCTCACCTCACTTGTAATCTGTCAGGTTATCTTAAATGACACTGGCTGTAGCGAACAAGGCTATCAGAGGATATCAGAAATCCCTGTAATTGTGAGGTGATGCTGTGTCATTGCAACAACTCCTTATACATTACACCCTGTAAATCGGCGGTGGCTGGTGTGTGGTTTTATTCCTTTAGATGTACTGTGGGCAATTAGTATGTTATAATATTTTAACGTCATGACACAATCATTATGGAGGCCCCCTCCTCAACATGATACACGTAACACGCTATATGACCAAATCTGACAACACATATTAACACTAAGTATTTAATTTGCTTTGTTTGTATGTTCACATTGTATCAGGCTCATTCATGAAGAGGCCATTTATCCAGACTTTAATGATACTTAAAATGACCTTTTCTCTTTTTTCACAAACACACTCATTAAACTGTCATTACCCCATCACAGTTAGGGCAAGAAATATTAAACGTTAAAAGGTGCTAACTCCCTTTTTGTTGGTGTTCCTATCAGTGTAAGTCAATCCCAGGCAATCACTTATTGGTGGTGCTGACAGACAGTGACAGCGTTGGAGGCGGTAAGAGGAGATGAGCTACCTCGCAGCTTAATGTTTTTTCCCGGTGGAGACCACAGGCCCCCCCACCCCCCACGACCCCACATCTATACGACCAACAACCCACCTTGGTTGAACATTGTAGAAGGAAATGTGTGAGATTCAACTTGCAGGGAATTTGTCTTCTTTAAATTCTAAACCCTAACATTACCTTGACTCAAGCAATTTTGGATAGAATAGTATCCAAATGTATGTTGATCATTCATTAGCTACTACTGTAGGTTTAAAAAGTCATGTTACTGCAATTTTTAAATTTGAAATACACCAATCGACTTTTTACACTTACTATTGATTTAGATTTGACATAACCTACTTTCCTTTTCCCTTTTTATTTTTTTTGTTGAAGTGGCAGTGAGTTTCTAAAAATAAATGTTTAAAGTAAAGTAGACATATCGTGTGCTGATATTTCATTTATGACAGTAGGGGAGTCATGGATCACAAACCACACAGTACGGTTCGTATCACAGTACAGAGTCATAGTTTTCAGTTGGGTTCGGTATATATTTGGTGCCAGGGGCAAAACATTTTATTTCTTTATTTGTTACAAATTATTGTTTCAGTGGAATTGTTATACTGTACTTACTGCAACAGAAATTATTCATGTTCTTTATTTTTCTGTAGGTTTAGTTTTCTATGTTCGCCATAAGGGGTCACATCTTGAAACATGAAGCCAGACCTGATCAATAGTATGGTAAGGCCACTTGAGCGTCCCCACTGCTGATGTTAAATAGCCACTATGCGGGTTCATTTAGCTAACTCAGTTCCGCTCTCTGTAATAGTGTGTCAGTTATTAGTTTGTACTTAGTGGCTGTGGTAGTTGGCCCAAAAGACTTCACTGGTGTGCCGGATCCCTCTGTTGACTTTGATGACAGGCAAATAATTCAAAGAAAACTATTCGTCATGCTTCCATTGCAATATGCCACACTTGTCAAGCCGTGCTTGCAAGCTGATGCTGTTTTACACGGTCCTAATAACTGGATCTTTCCTGAACTGAACCCAACGAACCTTGTATCGAACCGTCGTGGGGGAGCATTCCGTTTGGTTCTGCTTTTTCATGTGAACTCTGACACCCACAGAAGACAATGAGAAAAAGTAATTTCCCTGGGAAATCTGATTTACATATATACTGAAACCTCTTTTCCTGAATTACTGTCTGAATTGCTTGGGACCAGCTAGCCCACTATAATTAGATGCAGATTAGAAGCATTAATAAATAATGCATCCAGCGCTGCCAGCATTGGTTCTTGTCTGATTTTGCTGCATTGCTGGCATCACTGAATGCATCACAGTAATAGCCTCTCTTTCATCGGGGTCTTAAACCTGCTATATCCAACAGGGAGTTGGAATAGTCAATCTCCGGGGGCCTACCAGAGCTGCCCTTTGAGTGCCTGTGTAGAATTATTCCTGGGTTAGTGGGAGCCCCGGTTTTATGCATTTTATTTTTATATTGCGGTTTTGTTCAGCAAGGGCCCATGCCATCACCGGGCGAGTTATTTTTGATGTGCCCCCCTCCCTCTCCCTCCCCCTCCCCATATCTCCTGGGGCCCCCCCACCGGTGTAAGGTGGCCCTCTGTCTGAGGTTGTGGTAACCATAGCAGGCATTGGAAAGTGAAATGCGATGCGGAGGGCCCTCTGGGCTGCGTTTCCGAATCACAACTCCATAATGAGCTGGCAGAGAACAGACAGCATCAAAGATGCAGCACCCCGCGGTATCTTTTACCAGCCACAATGGACAACAATGCAGTCTCACCTGTGCAGACGGAGCTGAAGGGCTGGACCTGGGAGGACAGAGAGACAGAAAGCGTGTGTGTGTGTGTGTGTGTGTGTGTAGTTCTGCTACATTTCACCTTGTGTCTATTCAGATTATATCTGTCAACAGAATCCCCCCGCCCCCCCGCCCCCCACTTACAGTAATGCAAAGCGATTACACCAACTGCCATACAAGGTCTATTGTGCCTGTGGACACCTTGAAAGCTGCTGAAAATGCTTGACTTGATTATTTTCTCTCTTGTGATTGTACAACATAAACACACAATATATTTCATTGCTTGTGTTATTTCGGTCTCACTGAACGAGCAATGTTTGGCAAATATGTAACGCGAAAATTACTCGAATCAACTGAAAACTCATTTTTATTCATAATCACATCCAACTGTTTGTACCGTTTGTTGCTAATGTTAGGTTGTCATTTAGCAGAGTAAATGACGTCTGCCTTTTAAAATCAGTATGGGATACGGTAATGTGTAAAGCTATATCAGCTGATGTTAAGGCCATTTTGTTTGAAAGCCATGTTGAATAGCTGTCTTTTGGCCATACCTGATACCTGAAAAAGAAAGGAGAAATAAATACATCAGCTATTTCTGCTTCCTATTAATGTGTTGTGTTTGGTCTATAGATAAGTTCAGTATTTATACTGTCACCTGTAATCAGACACAGTAAGTAGAAATGATACATATCAGAATACTGATCAACATTATACCCAACAAATACCCATCTCTGCTTAGTAACCTAATACAGTAGGTGGTTTTGTGCAGATTATCCACCTTAACTGTAGGTTTACATTCTCCGGGGTAATTCTGACAATTAGAACTGGACACGGTCTGTTTGGTTGATCCGAATTCCTAAAAATAATTCCTTGAGTTGTTCAGCATACAGACCAATTCCATGTGACTGTGGCAAACTGCATGAAGAATTGCTACACTAAGGTTTAACAAAGGCCCATTAGAAAACGCTTAAAGCAAAGCTATATAAGGTCTGCTACTGCAGTTCAATAGGACAGCATCCATCCTCTGCCATGAAGCTCACAGTAGTTGGATCGGAAGAGCAATTAGCTGGACCACTTTGGCCCGCTATCCGTTCCTTAAAAGCACTGCAGCTGCTGATGGTCTTTAAAGAGCATAGATAATCCTGCATCAGGTTTATTTATAAAGCCCATCTAAAATAGAACCAAGGTGGACCGAAGCGTCCCACAGATTGTAGCTGCCAAACAGTGTACATTAAAGAGACACTCCTTGTGTTACAGTGCCCCCAGATCCCCGAATACTCACCAGCCTGGAAACAACTGCGTGAGAGGGGCACTCAGTTGTGTTTCCAGACATGCTGGGCCGATTATTCGGGGGGTTCTAGGGACACTGTAACACATATTCATTATTAGCCTGATAATTGTGTGTTTTGTTGCTTTTGGTGGCCGGCTGACTTATGGAAAGCATTCCATTTGCAGTTTTGAGACTGTAGTGTCCAGCTACAGTCTGTCTGACACCACACAGGGCTCACGTAATGACCTCCCCCGCACACTGGGGGAGGTGCTGGGTGTGCCAGCAGCACAGCCACATCGTCTGCGTCATCCATCCATGCTCTCTCCATCCGGCTTGACGGCAGTGTTTTTATACCCCCTCCCGCCTAAGGAGTGGTAAGGTGAGGCAGTCGGCAACCTAAATATACAGTGCATACACCATTGTGTATTTTAGGAAGCGCTCCATTGGCCCATGTGCTATCACCACGCAGTTTGGTTTGGGAATTGAACACTTACCACTTACTTACAGTAGGTGTCGCCCAAACACATTCAACTGACTGCCCTGTCTTTGTTATGAGAATGTGAGCTCTGATACACACTATACACCCTCTCTCCCGTCCCTGCCTCTCAGGAGCGTCTCCTCACCCATCTGCTCCCCGGTGACCCCAGGCGCCGCCTGATTCAGGCCTAGCATGCACCCCTCCCCCACCCTCCTCCTCCTCCCCCCCCTCGCCCTCCTCCTCCTCCTGCCCCACCCCTGCACCTCCTCCCGGCTGCAGGACGGGGAGCGGACGTCCGCCACCCAGCCACCGCAGCCCTCAGGCAACGCCACCGCCAAGCACGCGTGCATGGACCTGGTGGTGTGCCGACCGGGGATCCTGCTGCCGGTGTGGCTGCCCCTGAGCCCTCCGCTGGGGGAGCAGGCGGGGAGGGCGGTCATATACTTCTCCTGCCTCCTGTACATGTTCCTGGGCGTGTCCATCATCGCAGACCGCTTCATGGCCGCCATAGAGGTCATCACGTCCCAGGTATTGCTCTACAGCCGGCCGTCTTTTCACCAAGTTGTCGTGTTTTCCAGTGAGCTAAAGTGGCGTCCGTTGCAACATTCACGAATGCGGCTCCTACCCTAACCTCTGCTTTTTAGGAGAAAGAGGTGACCATCACCAAGCCCAATGGCGAGACCGTGGTCACTACTGTCCGAATCTGGAATGAGACTGTGTCCAACCTCACCCTCATGGCTCTGGGCTCATCGGCGCCTGAGATCCTACTGTCGGTCATCGAGGTAAGCGCGACTTCACAGCCACTCACACACAACAGTTGAAGTGTTTTATAAAGCCTCCGTACACCCACACAGGTGCTTTGAGCCGTTAGACCTCTTCTCTGATCAACGCTGGGCAGAGCTACCGTATGCTGCAGATTCGCTGAGGTCAGCAAACTGAATATACAGGAAAGAGCCAATCACAAAGAAGGTGTCAGTGGTCCCGCCCTAACGTGCAACAAAACGAACATTGGAGAGTTAGATAGATGTCAATCAGCAACATTAACTGAAAACACCTGTGTGGGTTTCCGGACCAAAAGACTGTTGTTCGATTGTTCTCACGTACCTGTTGTTGACCCTGACACTTTCACGCCAGGTGTGTGGGCACAATTTCCACGCGGGGGAGCTTGGTCCTGGCACCATTGTGGGCAGCGCTGCCTTCAACATGTTTGTAATCATCGGGGTTTGTGTGTGGGTGATCCCCACTGGGGAGTCTCGCAAGATTAAGCATCTGCGAGTTTTCTTCATCACTGCGTTCTGGAGTATCTTCGCCTACATCTGGCTCTACCTCATACTGGCTGTCATCTCACCCGGAGTTGTGGAGGTGTGTGTGTGTGTGTGTGTGTTGTAAACGAATGAATACAGCTGTTACATTTTTATTAAAAAAGTGTGTGTATAATGGTGCTTCTCCATTGCTTACCTGTTCACTGCCAGGTGTGGGAGGCCCTGGTGACCCTACTGTACTTTCCCGTGTGTGTGATTCTGGCCTGGATCGCTGACCGCCGCCTGCTCTTTTACAAATACATGCACAAGCGTTACCGTGCCGACAAGAGGCATGGCATCGTGGTGGAGATGGAAGGCGACGCGGTGTCCAAGGGCATCGACGTGATCATGGATGGAAAGTTCACCGACGGCAGCGCGCGTGCCAGAAACCCCTCAAACGTGACTGTGTCCGTGCAGACTGGGGCGGAACTGGACCAGAACCGAGATGAGGTAAGGAGCTGTCGAGCCGTGGCCCGGGACGGGGACGTTTCATGTTGCGATATCTGATATCTTGATATAAGTTACGTACGGCTCTGTATTCCCAATGCCACACCATTTACATGTATTTCCTATTTTGTATCGGTTCTCGATCGCTTCTTCCAGTGCCTGGAAAGGTAAAACCTTGAAAATCTTTCAACTATGTAATTTAGTGTAGTGTCATACAGTATGCGTACAAAAACTTCAAGATGTTCGTTTCATATCTCTGGCTTTTATGATTGATGAGCTCAACTGGAATCTTTATAGGTGCAACAAAACTGACATGGCGATTCAGGGGTTAGCTGTACATTATGAATCAGCATAAGGTTAGGATATACAGTAGATTCATGTTAGGCCTATAGAAGTAGCCAGAAAACTGCAAAGAACATTTTTTTTATGTGTGATGTCAATCACGCTGGGTCTATACTCATCCAGACAGTCCTGAGAAGTGCTGTAGTCGGATTAGCAAAATAAGCTGTTTTTCTTGGTGGTTGCCTAGTAATAAACTATAAACTGTGATATTGTACTATTCAGGTCAACTTGCCAGCACCTGTGTCATAGCAGGGTAAATATAACTGCAGCTAATCAAATTTAAAAAAGGTCCGTTTTATTGTGGTGTGCCCATGAGCAACACACTCCCAGGCGGCGTTGAAGCCTACACCAATCTCTATGCACAAAAGTCTAACGTCTAATGTATTAAATACTGTCCTCTACGGTCCCTCCGTGAACAGGTGGTTCGCATCCTGAAAGACCTCAACGACAAGCACCCCGACAAAGACCTGGACCAGCTCATCGAGATGGCCAACTACTCGGCGCTCGTTCAACAGAAGAAGAGCCGGGCCTTCTACCGCGTGCAGGCCACCCGCCGGATGATCGGCGCCGGCAACGTGTTGAAGAAGCACGCGGCGGAGAACACGCGGCGAAGCACAGCCGCAGGAGGCGGGGCGCAGGAGGAGGATGGCGCCACCTGTTCCCACATCTCCTTTGAATGTGCCAAGTGCCAATGCACAGAGAACTGCGGTACCCTCAGCCTCGCGGTGCTCTGTGATGGGGGCACGGGACAAAACACTTTCTATGTGGACTACCGGACAGAGAACGGCTCAGCCAATGCCGGGGATGACTATGAATTTACCGAGGGAACCCTGGTGTTTAAACCTGGCGATACCCGCCAAGAGATCAAGGCATGTGTATTGAGTTGGACATTTTAAGTATGAAAGCGTGAAATTGAGAATTGTAAGCAGTAAGCAGGAGAGTGTTGCATAGCTGGGGTCAATTCATTGTTGTTGTCCTTGTTTTGCAGTTTTACAGTTGTTTTACAACTGTAATGTTTTACAGTTATTTATATCTAGAGTGGTTCAACACACCAGACTGAAGTTGTGTTTTAATTGGAAGAAGTAGAATTAACACTTTTTCTGGATTCAGGGCTCCCTAAGAAACCATATTTTAGTTTTATTGTCGATCTGCAGATCTGCAGGGAGAAGACGAGTAAGCAATGCTAAAACACAGTTTCAGAATTGACCACTGAACATGCAAGACAGACTCAGATCAGAAAGTTATTGAACCATTGGGGTCCTATTGAGGGTTCTGCCTGTACAGAAACCAGAATCAGAATTCTGTCATAATTATACTAGAATTGTTCATTTAAGAATATCATATATATATATATATATATATATATATATATGACCCAATTATTGCTCATCCCTCTCCAGGTAGTCATCTTAGATGATGACGTCTTCGAAGAAGACGAGCACTTCTTCGTGCGGCTCCAGAACCTGCGGCTGGAGGAGGGCTCTAGTGAGGCCGGCCCGCCCAGAGGCCGACTGGTAGAACCGCTTGTTGTCATGGTGACTATCTTAGACGACGACCACGCGGGCATCTTCACCTTTGGCCAGCGCGCGCTGCACGTGTGCGAGAGTTCCCGCGCGGTGACGGTGACCGTGGTGAGAAACTCGGGCTCCAGGGGCGTGGTGGCCGTGCCGTATCGCACCGAGGACGGCACCGGGCGGGCCGGGGTGGACTATGAGGAGACCAGGGGAGAGCTGGAGTTCACCAATGAGCAGACCAGGTGAGTCTGACCAACACCGCCGGGGCGACAGTGGCACAGGGGGTAGAGCAGGTCGTCTGGCGATCAAAAAGTCGCTGGTTCGATGCCCGCTGACTTCTGTCGAGGTGTCCCTGAGCAAGACACCTAACCCTAACTGCTCCCGATGTGATGGATGGCGCCCTGCATGGCAGACACCACCATCGGTGTATGAATGGGTGTGTGAATGGGTGTGTGAATGGGTGTGTGTGAGGCAATGTACAGCGCTTTGGGTGGCCTGTTTGGTACAAATAAGCGCTATATAAATGCAGTCCATTTACCACTGCAAGAAGTGGACATCTAGAAAACTGGTGGGATTAATTTGCCTTGTCGATGTATGGATTAAAGCTGCTGTAGGTAGCGTTTGAGAGTTGCAACGAGAGCTAGCTAAAAAAGAATGAAAATCAACAGCCCAAAAACCTGCCCCCTCCTCCTCTGGTCCCTCCCTCTGGAGCCCATTGGTCTGCCATTGAGCTGTGTGTGGCTTTCATGTGATTGACAGGCAAAGTAGATTCACCGGACCAATCAGGGGAAAGAGGCCGTGATTGGTCAGATTTCTTTGTAGTGGTGTCAAAAATCAAAATAGATATGTATAGAGGCTATGGCTACAGAGGCTATGATATCAACCAGAGCAGATATTCTCACAGACCACTCCACTCACTGATAGCTGACGGAGGTCTGTGGCATTTCTAAGAAATTACACTAAATATATAGGCTAGCTCTTAAATCCTACCTACAACTACCTGGGTAGGCTGCCCTTAGACACAATGAAAGGACTAGACAACAGATGATAATCTCTTTACTCATCAGATTGTGGGAACCTCCTGCTACCTGTGATAGGTGAGGGATCTTTTTCCCATTAAATATTCAGGTCCAATAAGTTGTGTTTGCACACTGGGCTAGGGGCCCACCTGGTATAGATAGCTAATCAGGCCCAACACTAGGCTACCTGTTGTAGTCAAAGTGAGTAGTGCGCATTTATGTGTGTGTGTGTACGCGCAAATAATATGGCGTTGGAGTGTTTACCTTTACTATGGCGACCCGCCATAGTCTCACAATGAACCGAACCTATTTGTACACTTCTCATAATAACACAAAAGATATCTAACGTTGTGTTTTGCGCCGTTGCTTCAGCCAAGCATCTCTCACACTCACACGTCAGTTAGCCCCTCCCCCGCTGCTGTAAACTTGTACGCTTACACCTGCGTATCACACACTATCGCTGCGTTCAGCAGGCAAGCAGTTCAGTTGGGCGTGGAGAGTGGAGCGGCCAGACTCAATGCCTGTCCTATGCGAAACAGCGGAGTAGGAGAGGGGACAACGAACTCCACTCACAGCGGTGAAACTTCCCGTTCCCAAATTTTGACTCTCACTTTACATTTGCGGTAGCCAATGAGACATTATTTTTCCCATATGCCTATCCACCTTAGTAGATACTGTAGATATCGTATACAGATAGATAGATAGATAGATAGATTAGCTATGAATTTTATTAATTTACTATTTTTTTGCAACTGACTTTAGTAAAAAAAAAAGAAGGTTTTTGTAGGTGTTATGCACAAGCCTGGTGATAGACAGTTATTTGTTAGTGTGTGTGTATGTGCGCTCCTGCTAGGTTTAGACATTAATTATTTATCCGATTGTTATGTGATTTAGACAGCAGAGGCTATTTATATATTTAAGGCGTTAGGTAAGGAGAATTTCTAATAATTTCTACAAGAAAATAAATGTCTCTTTGTGTGATGAATGTGTGTGTGTGTGTGTGTCTCCACAGTCAGACCTTGCAGGTACACATTTTAAACGTAGAGGAGTATGAGAAAAAGGAGAACTTCTTCATCGTGCTGGAGGAGCCAAAGTGGCTCAAACGGGGAATCTCAGGTCAGTTTGGAGTGACGTTCCATAATTTAACCCAAAAAAAATAATGACTCCAGTATCGCAAAACACCCAACACTGGTCCAATACAGTCGCCACCAAACACGGCAACCGTATCTAGACACAGCTCGAGTATCAAAACAATAACAATGCACCGTGAAGGGGGGCTGAACACTGGACACCTGCGTCAGACACAGTAACCCAAGATTACAGCTTGTCTCGGTTTCACTGGGACTCTGGGTGCTGCAGCCAATTATGAATTGTGTATCAATCGCCTGTTCCCTTGGTGTGCCAGGAGCTCCGGTGCAGGAATAGAATATCCTCTTGTTAGAGGGACTAAAAAAGGAATTGATTACATCATATTGTAATGTAATTCTTGTACTGCCTGCGCCTACTCAGCTGTATCCCCTCTGAGTTGATGGCTTCTTCGCTCAATATGGGCTCGGTTTGGGCTTTTTATTATTTTTTAATTAAAGGTGCGCTCCTCAGAATGTGTCTGGAGTTACTCTTATGGTAGAAACCAGTGTTACGAAAACTGTTGTTGTTGTGGCCCAGAGGGCCTGGCCGTCTCGCACCTCAGTGCTGAGTGGCGTGCACTCCTTTCTACTCCTCCCCCTACAGAGCTCATAGGCTCAAATCTTCTCTACCCCTCCACATACAGCTATGTGCACTTTTGTGAACGGTTGTATTTCAAAACATAAACAGTGAGCTGGGGAGAACACTTGGGCTCACTAACATGCAATTGGGAGTTTTACTTTAAGTGAACCAATGTTTGTATTCGTCTCTCAGTTCTGTGTATTGTAGTTGGCATTCATAGCGTGTATTCTGAATCGTTCTGTCTTTCTTCACAGCACTGCTACTAAACCAGGGTAAGGTAGATTACAGATTTGGCTTTTAGATGTTGATTAGAGTGGAGTGCGTGCTCTTTTCTTTTTTTACTTAATAATACTTAATTATAGTACTGTAGTAGTGTGATATTTTGTTCCCCATAAACTGAAAACACAGACACATGCACTGCATGGATGTGTGCATGATCGTTTGTGTGTCTATGTGCTTGGTTTAATAGCGTGCCTCGGGTTTGCACTCAAATAGAACGATGTAGCATTTGCTAAATGTAGTTTATTTCAAAAGCCTAGACAGAACGCTAACTCTGCTCTGGCACTGTGCTGTAAACTACTTGTCAAAACCCCCTGCCCAAAATGTGAGGTTTAATATGCTTGTGAAATCAGGTAATGTACCAGATTTCACACACTAGGCCTAATATGTTAGCTAGTAGTGTCCAGCGCCTGTGGAGGATTGATTAGGCATGACTAAACCCATTTAGCGCTAGTAGTGAAATCTCTCTGCTGCCTACAGGTAACCCCAGTCCCGAGGAGGAGGAAGCAAGGAGGATTGCTGAGATGGGGAAACCCATTCTAGGGGAGCACAGCAGGCTGGAGGTCATCATAGATGAGTCCTGTGAGTTTAAGGTGCGTGGGTTTTTGAGTTATTAATATATATTTTACATTTACATTTACAGCATTTAGCAGACGCTTTTATTATATATTTATTATATATATATTATATATATAGCATTATGTGCTGTGTGTAGTAAGGTTATCATGCTCGACTTAAGAAAATTAAAAAAATAGAAATTTGCTTTGACATGTTATGACTGTGCTTTGTTATAACAGTGTGTTCATAATTAAAACAACCACACTCCTATCCTGTTCACCTTTGCCAGATTTCAGATGTCTACAACAATAGTGAACGAATAAAAAAAAAAAAAGATGTGGCAGAGGATATTTTCACGTGATTTAGGCTGTCTTGCGGGTCGGTCCACGTGAGGTGGCACAGAGCCGCATGTATATTTAATAGTATTTAATTCACTGGATGAGCCAAAAATAGGCGTTACCAATTTTCTTTTTTACAAAAAAAAAATTCCCTAATGGAATTTCCCCACAAAAAACCTATATTATATTATATTATATTATGATAGATAATGTACTTTTAATTTATTAATCTCATATACTGTGATAGATTTTTTGGCCATATTCCCTAGGTTAAAATAATAAAACTGCCGCTGGGAGTTTTTGTTATTTTGTTCCCAGCCAGTTAGTCTTGCGAGGCCAAATGTGACTACAGCACTAACATGTCGATGCTACAAAGCTAGCTTTTGTCCAAGTTGCCGGTGGGACTGTGTTGACACAAGCACCGCTGCATCTTCCTGTTTGAATCACCACCAACTAATACAGCAAAGATCACCGCCCCTATTTTGAACTCCGCCTCCGGCGTTAGATTGGTTTGGAAGTTTCGAACTTTGTTTACTTCTCCAGACGCACCCACAAGACAAATCGTCTCACACTGTAGATGTCCTCAGACGTTTTACACCGGTATAATAAGTCTGGCCCCGTGGAACTACCAGACAGTTAACGAGCCAGTATGACTGACAATATAACATGTTAGCAACTACAGTTAATGAAGAGACTAGGTTTACATTAGAATCTAATGTATGTGGCATACTGTACACATTGTGGCAATTCACAAATTCTTTGTTATGGTAACTACTAACTTTTGTGCACTCTCTCATGCATCAGATTCGACAGGGAATACTAGACGCGGTACAGTTCCTTCCAGCATGTGGTGTGCTTTGGGATTATCACCATAGTACTTATCCTATTTCATTTTTTCTTTTACAAACATTTAAATTTTTCTGATTAAATTATCATTTTAGCAGCTTCCTCGCCGTTGTTCTGTGACTTCCTGTGTGCTTTAAATCTTCACATTAGCGATGCACTGAGAGACTGTACATGCATCGATATGTGCCGTGTATTTGATGACGGGTTTTGTCCTCACCTCAGTTGGGGTCAGTTCACTTTCAGTTCAGTTCATAATGAAAGGTGAGACTGCCATCCATGGCTTGATAATAGAGCTTGAATGAACAAACCCATTAAAGACTAATTTATTTTATTTTGGTTTTCTAATTTTGAAAATAAAAGAAAATGAGTTGAACTGACCGTTAGGACCCCACACTAGGACCCCAGACCTAGTGTGTAAAATGTTGGTTTGTTTTTTCTGTACACTAACAGATTTTACTCATTATAACAGAGCACTGTGGACAAGCTACTGAAAGACACTAATCTGGCTGTGGTGATCGGCACTCACTCCTGGAGGGAGCAGTTTATTGAGGCGCTCACAGTCAGTGCAGGTCACTATTATTAACCCTATTTGTGTAGAGTTGTTTTGGTTTCTGTTGGTTGATTTGAGCCATAGCTTTAGCAGTAGTCCTTCTGTGCCCTCACTTTCTCTTGTTTTGCCAGGCGATGGTGACGACGAAGAGGGCCAAGAACGAGCTCCGAACTGCTTGGACTACTTCATGCACATAGTGACGGTATTCTGGAAGGTTCTGTTTGCCTTTGTCCCGCCCACAGAGTACTTTAACGGCTGGGCCTCCTTCGTGGTGTCGATCATCATCATCGGCTTCCTGACTGCCGTTATTGGAGACCTGGCATCCCACTTTGGTTGTACTGTAGGCCTGAGGGACAGCGTTACTGCTGTGGTGTTCGTCGCTCTGGGGACCTCCATACCTGGTGGGTTTGGGTGCATTTACAGTAACAGAAAGGTAGACAGGAAGAAAGACAGAGTCAAAGTTACACTTACCATTTTTAACAGGTTCGAAGCATTTCATGACTTTTCCCAAAATAAATGAAATGTATAAATGAAATGAAAAATAGTTCACGTTAAGGTACTCCTGCTGGAGATGACAGGCCTACAGGAAGTTTGTCAGCTGTACATGGTCATGATTGTGATTGGCAGGGACAGGTAGGGGACACCTTCCTGCATCTGATTGGTTCAATTTGGACCATTTGTGAGCAAACTCTAATCCATTCTAATTCTGCAAGGGTAACCCTGCATAAATATCCCAGGATGTGGTTGCATGCACTATGTTCGTGGTTCGTTGCTTGTACCATAAAATACCACATGCATGCTCTGCAACGTTTAAGGAAGTGGGTGATGGCTCAAACCAAGAGCATACAACCACAAACCAGTTAACCACACACTGGTTAACCCTTACAGACTTTAGAAGGATGTGTTTTGTGTGTCATTGCCTATGAAAATAATCTGTCATTTCCCCCCATGTAGATACCTTTGCCAGTAAAGTGGCTGCAACCCAGGACCAGTATGCCGACGCCTCTGTGGGGAACGTGACGGGAAGCAACGCTGTAAACGTCTTCCTGGGTATTGGGGTGGCCTGGTCTGTGGCCGCCGTTTATTGGGAGGTCAAGGGCGAGGTGTTCCGTGTCAACCCCGGCTCGCTGGCCTTCTCTGTCACACTCTTTACCATCTTCGCCTTCATCAGTATGGGGGTGTTGATGCTACGCCGGAGGCCGTCTATAGGCGGTGAACTGGGGGGCCCGCGGGTCAGCAAAATTCTCACAACTCTCTTCTTCTTTGGCCTCTGGTTCCTCTACATCCTGTTCTCTAGCTTAGAGGCCTACTGCCATATACAGGGCTTCTGAATGAGCGCCGGGCAGCTGAAGGAGGGGTTGGGAAGCACAAACACCGTTTAACCAGGACACACTCACCTGGACTGTGTGCGGCGTCACCACGGAGAAGGCAGTGTCACACTGTATTGCAGAGACGCCACCCACTCGACAACCACCGCCTTGGATTCAGGAACGGTGTCGGACTCACAGAGGCAGACACACATGCATGTCACATCCACTTTTGGAACAGTTCCTAACAGCTGATCGTGACAGTTCTGGTCACTATTCACTCAGGAGGAGTAAAGGATGAATTTATGATCCTTGATTAAGGGGCTCAGCCGGCTCGTATTCTGTAAGGCACTGGCTTTTACCTGGTTCACGTTTGTGGTTCGATGACTTTGATGTTGTTTCGCCTCACGCAAGGCCCGTGACACAGGCTCAAATGACTTGACGACTACATATTCTACCTGTTGGAAGCAATCACAATGACAGCTGCTTTACGTACTTGAACTACATAAGTTGATCACAGTTCACAGGCAAACAATCTGCTGTTGTAATATGCTGTAGCTCTCACTGGAAAAATGTATATCTCTGTTGCGTTATGTGACGAGAGGCAGTTTTGTATATTGTTCATCCCTCCTATTGAAACCACTTAACTCACTCCACGTCTTGATGATAATAATGAAAATGACATGCACACTGTTGAGAAATGCAGTTGACAAATCAGTTGACACAGTCAATTAGGTAATTTCAAGGCAAATTATGTTAAAAATATTTGATTAATACCTGCCATGTAGAGTGATAGTGTGAAAAGAGATGATTCACAGCATAGAAATCCATTTGTTGTGTAATTTAATGTATTTGTAACTGAATGTATATGAGCTGATATGAAAAAAAATATATTGTAATTTATTTCAATTTGTTGTCATTACATTGAAATTATTGACTGGTCCGTTACATAAACTAGAAAGGTAAGGGTAGCAGGTTATGGCAGCTTAGCGCAAGGCCTCATATTTTGTAATGCCTAATTGTGAGCTTTATAAATGCCGGTAATAAATTTTACAAGAAGTAAAGGGAGACATTTTGGAGGTCCCTTTGGTTTAAGTTAATAATAGAGTAAATCAGGTGGGCCTGGTTCTCTCCTGCTTAATAGGTTTTGAAACGTATGTTAACCAAAATATAACTAAGAAGCAAGGCAGCCTTCTGATTGGCTGGGCCAGAGTGTCAAGTGGCCCACCCATGCCTACGCGGTTGGTGTATAGTATAGTGTAAATATACTAGTTCATAAATTATACAAATGCTTGTCAGTTAGATAATAATGGCCAGGGGTGGATGGCCATTACTATCTATGCAAGGCAAGCCTGGACAGGGACCCAGTCCTACACACATTCAGCCAGTTTACTGTAGGCACTAGGCAGTTCACCTAACACGCATGTATTTGAGGAATCTACATGCGTGCCTATCTGAAAACATTTAGCCCATGAGAATGCTCATGGGCTAAATTGCTCCATTCTCCATTATTGTATTATTTACCTTTTTTTTTTTTCATTTTTGATTACACAGACTGTGTGATTCTTAAAAACCTTGAGGGGGCAGTAATGTGTCCCAAAAATAGAAGACACACGAAAAAGAAAAATGATTGACAGCAAAGTGTGACCAATAGTCGCTTGTGTGCCGCCTCCTTTGTGACTCTGCTTCGGCATTTGGATTTTAGTTGGGGACGGGACAACATGGCTGCAGCTGCAGGTCGGTACTACGGAGAAGGTAGAGCAACGAAAAGACAGAAAACCGAGGACGGAGGGATGACAACGGTGAGACAGTTGTCCTTGTTATTACAAGATAATCTGTTACGAATGGTAGTTAAGCCATTTAATTTATAAATCGAATAGCGTGCAATTATCCCGTCTACATGGTAACGTTACAGTACAGCTAGCTTAGAATAAAGAGCCTCTTCTTAATATTACGGTACCGGTACAGTAGCAATAATCAGTTTAATTCTCACCACCTACTTTTGCTCGTTCAAAATAACTCAAACTCTCGCGAGATACGTATTATTCTGTAATAGCTGGCTACTTTGATGGAAACTAAGTTTCTCATGAACAAATATTGAAATGTTATGAAAAAGGGCGTTAATAAAGGGCCGTTTTCTGGCTAACTATTGATACGATTTCAGGCACTGGTCGGTCATTATCCGGGGTATTCGAATTTAGCTTTGCAATGATCTAATTTGTTGACTTTTTTACGTGGATAGCATGATGCTATAAGCTTATGTTTTCTCTAACTGTAGGAGGGCTATGATGACCCCCATAAAACGCTCCCCTCCCCTGTGGTGCACATAAGGGGCCTAGTGGATGGTATAATGGAGGCGGACCTGGTGGAAGCCCTACAGGAATTTGGGACCATCAGGTAATAAGACTATGCATTCAATGTATTCTATTAAGTTATATGAATTCCTGGATTGCCTTGACTATGATTTCCCCCGTTTGGCTGTGACTGTGTATATAAATACACATTCATACATGTTGTACATGCAATTTTTACTCTCAATTTGCAATTAGCTTAATTCGTTTCACCAATCAACAGGGCTCTGCTTCCTTTTCTTTTTGTAATATGTCAGTTACATTATTTGGTGGCTGCTTAAACCAATTAAATATGAATCTGCTGCATTATGTTTTATGTAGCATTACTCAAACGAAAAGAGCAGCCCTTTAATTATCCAACTCCTTCACGTCATGTTTTAAAGTTGGTAACATTATTGAGCAATGAATCCCAAGTGACCCATCCCTAATATGTGCATTATTCAATATCCTATGCATATGCCTATGCATCCATACAAAAACAGACGAACAAGAGAAGGGTTGTGTGTGTTTGTGAATGGCAGTGGGGTCTGCACTTTTTTCACATGCAGAAATGGCGTGAAAAAAGTGAACAGCGCCAACTCCCACTTTCTCTTAATCCTTACTTACAGCTATGTGGTGATGATGCCCAAGAAGCGGCAGGCCCTCGCGGAGTACGAGGACCTGAATGGCTCCTGCAGTGCAGTCAGCTACGCGGCGGAGAACCAGGTTTACATTGCGGGTCACCCCGCCTTCATCAACTACTCCACCAGCCAGAAGATCTCCCGGCCGGGCGACCCCGATGACGCGCGCAGCGTCAACAATGTGCTGTTGCTCACCATCATGAACCCCATCTATCCCATCACCGCGGTAACATAACCAGTGCCAAACACTCAAAGTGCACGTGTAAAACATTTTTTATGTGGAGTTGAATAAATTGTGCAGTCGTTAAATCACAATCAAAACTGTTGCAAATTGACTGCACTGTACCGTGCGTTAAAATGACTTGTATTCTTCCTGCAAGAGGTAAGATCTTACTGAAAAGATCAAATTAGGACAAATGGATGATTTTATTTATTAGCATATATTACCAATTCTCCGACCTCTCTGTCATTTGGAGTCATGCACCAAAACTGCAAAATGTCCCCATACCTGTTACCTAGTCGATGGAATCTGAATCCAATCAGTCGTACTCGAGGGCGTCACTCTGTTGCAGTAGATTCTCAACATCGGTTATGTTCTTTGCTGTCCAGCTGCTACACAGTTTTCGAGATTATCAATATGCCTCAACAGGATGTACTTTACACTATCTGCAACAACTGTGGCCCAGTACAGAGGATTGTCATCTTCAGGAAGAATGGCGTTCAAGCCATGGTGGAATATCCTTTGCATACAAACTGTTTATGGCTTTTACCATTGGTATTCCATAGTGTTGTCATTTTGTGCTAATACTTTTTTCAACGTTTGGTCCTCCCCTCCCATTACGACTTGTCAGTTATGGCTCATGCAAGCAGAACTGTCCTTGACCAACTCTTGCCACATTTGACTCGGTCCAAAGTGCCCAGAGGGCCAAAGCCTCTCTGAACGGGGCCGACATCTATTCTGGCTGCTGTACACTAAAAATCGAATATGCCAAGGTAAGTTAACGGTTGTAATGTCGAACATATCCAGACCAGTTATCTTGTCAATTACATCTCATTCCCCTAACGCTGTTCTCCACAGCCAGCACGCCTCAATGTGTTCAAGAATGACCAAGACACTTGGGACTACACCAACCCTAACCTGAGTGGCCAAGGTAAAACTTAGCCCACCTGTCCCCTTACCTCCCTCCCCTTTTTTATTTCTTCCTCTTTTCCTCTCATGCCACTGGATGGGAAGGCTAGGGACCTTTGCCTCCTGGACCACTGCCTTTGATCCCCACAAAAAAAAACTAGCTTGTTCTAGCTTACCATAGAGCTCACCGTGGCCCTCAAAGGTGGTACTCCAGTGACGCTAACACGGCATCCATGAATCTTCCTGCCACACGGCAGCACAAAGTAAGGGCGCGAGGAGCAACCTCACTGGGCAGCCAACGTGACCCGATGCATGTTTAGTTGCCCGCTGGTGAACACGCCTGTCACAGTCGCAGCATCTCACCGTGTCCTCACGTGGGTTCACACTCCCTGTAGAGCATGGCACAGCCTCACGCCCCGCGTAGGCCGGTCTGGTGTACACTTCAGAGCTATATAACACCTTCCTTTTATGCCTTTGCACAACATATTGGAGATTTTGTGGGATAGCACCAGCCTGTTGAGCAGCTGAGTGGCGACACTGTCATGCAGGCGTTATGGGAAGTGGTGACAAGACACAAGCACACTGCCAGGATGATCTTGTGATATTAGACAGTACACTGTTTAACACTGATGGCTGTTTTGAGACCTATGGAATTGATGTGAAGGTGGGTTTCTATTGCCATAAAGTACAACTGAATAATTCTACATATACTGCTCAACTATGGTGTTTTAAAGTCTTTTTTTTATGTTTAATAACTGGTATGTGTAAACTGTAGAAGATTAGGTAGTACAATCTTAGATAATATTGAATGAGTTGCAGCACTGAAACTGACCAAACTACAGTATATTTGACTTATTGTCAAAATGTTGGGTACAAAATAACGGGGTTTGTTTTTGTAGGTTTTTGCAATAAGAAACATTATAAAAGTTTGCTGGCTTTATACTTTAACACATAAGCTACTTCCACAGTGTTTGGTACGAAAGGCTAAAAGTTAATTTAGAGAAGCTTAAGAAACTTTAGCCTGACGGTAGCCGTTTGTTCTTTCATTATTCCTATTAGTATGATAATAAAACCCCCATTCCAGCGTTCTCTGTCACACACCAGGCCCACAACATTAATACATGGTGCAACAACTCGTCCGCTTCGTATTTTCTCGGCTGCTTTACAAGAACGAGGTACTCCTTGTGTCCTTACTGTGCACACTCATACACACGCTGCCAAAGCCCCTGGCAGCTCCTACCACTAGAACAGCACCCGCAGCCACAACAGACGTAGCTCCGCTCCGTGGCTTACATCGGACACAGTGGGGCAGCAGACACTGGAACGCCACAAGCTCAACTCTTGTCCCTCCTTATCCACTGTCGCCCGACATGGAAAGACATTTTAACCCTAGGTGGTAGACAGTAGCCACCTCGAGCGCTCACGTAGGGGGACAGAAACACTTGCCAAGGCCATGCGAACAGACACCGCGCATACCCACCACAGGCTCATCTTGGTCTCCCCTCCTCCTCTCTCACCAGTACAGCACATCTCCTCTGCAGAGCCCCCCCCCCCCCCCCCAACATGGACACAACACATAGTGTGCCATGAGGGCCGCAGTCAGGTGTGTGGTCTTTAACGGCCACGCCTCCCCGCCCTTGGGATCTGACTGGCACACACAGCCACAGGAAGGCAACAGAGGAGATTTCAGACACACTCAGCCTGACAAGGGGACAGATGACACCACATACTGGGGGCGATCGACACAAAAACCGAGGCCACTCGTGTCAGACGCTTACACCTCTCTCATCTCTTGACCTGGGGGTGTGTGTGTGTGTGCGCTTCCTTTGCTGTCACTCTCTCCCTTTTCCTGTGCTGCAACAAAACACAACACACCGAGCTGAATACCCACGGCAACACACAGAGCTGCGTCGCCACGACAACACATCACCACGCAGATATTCCAGATGTCTCATTGCCAAGCGCTAGATGCCTTTTCACTTTGCCAGTGGCTGAACACTGTTAAAACAAAAGCAAAACAAGCATCACGTGTGCCATTTTTAACACAAGAAGAATAACCGCACGGCGGCCCTCGAAGACACAAGCGTCAAACACCCGTCAAGCATACAGCGCACAGAGGCAAACAGATCCAAATCCTTTCCCAAAGCTTTCTACATTTAAGGACTCTGGTGCTGGTACCCCCCCCCTCCCCACCACCACCTCTTCCCCCTTCCTCCCCCCCCCCCCTCCCTCTGTGCTGTTCTTGTGTTGTTTCATTTTTCCTTTTAATAACCTGGCCCATAGTGATGCCTTTAACGCCTCCCGTGTGATGCAGGTTTGGCACAGTGTGTCTCTGGACAGACACTCCACTCTCAAATGATGCAAATGTCCTGCTTTGCGGTCAGAGCACGGTAAGCTGGAAACGACCCCCCTCATGGCATCTATATATATCTACATATATATCTCTTAAGACAAAGAGCAAAGGAGCCCCAAAGCGGACAGCGATTCAAAAGCACCGGTGGATGTACAGTCTCTGGTGGAGGGACGGGCGAGGCAAGAATGAGTTGAGGCTGGAGTCACAGGACTCCCAGCTGAAGAGCGCCCCCTACCTGCCCACTGTGTCCTGTGCTCCCTCTGTGTGGTGCTGTAAGTACATGTATAGACCTGACCTCATGGTGGATGTTGTACATGTAACAAACACACCCGGTGGTTGTGTCAAACACTGGAGACTCCATAAGGCTGTGTTCATGTGAACAGATTCTGATTGGCCCCTGGTTCTCTTGGCATCTTATTGTCGCAGGACAAAGGCTAACATCTTGTGACAATTTGCTAAACAAACTCTAGATTCATTTTAAGCTTATTTTGACAAATATTTGTAGGTAAATTAACAAAGTGAATGTATGGGCCCATCAGTATTTGAGAAATATGGCAAACGCAAGTGCAATTTTAGTGTGGCACTAAAGAGAGAGGTTTCAGTGCTGTGGATTTTGTTTTAGTTATTCTGCCATAACATATTTGGTATAGTCTCTGTGCATTTAACAGTAAAATTAACCCAACATTCACCTGAAGTAAAATATTCCTCACTTGGAGAATGGATTTAATTTGCCATTCCCACACTGATACTAGCGAATAAGAATACCCTAAGTAGCTTTATGAAGGAAACTGACATTTTTCCCGGAGCTGAATAATGCTATTCATGCACATTCTTAAGAAAACAGAATGTGGCTTTAATACACTGAACACAGTCAGTAGTAAATAAAATGTAGTCCCTTTTTAAAACTGTAAATACCCCTATTACTAAAGGATGCTTTGGTTCTATAGGCCAGTGCTCTCAACCTGTCAGTACAGGATGTTACATTTACAGTTTGGGTTGATTTTTCCTGTTACTTGTTAAATTGGACACTAATTTCTTCTGTCATCTGTTTTTTTTATTTATCAATTGTTTATAACTTTTGTTAGTTTTAAATAAAAAAGTAGACCACTACTACTGTTGCGCTTAGTGTTAATGCTGATTTTTATTTAGTCTTATCGCCAAAGTTTGTTAACTAAATTTGAAAGAATGTGTACATTTTCTGGTCATATTCTTGTATCTCTCAAATATTAAAATGTACTTGACATTTGAATGTGTACCTGCACAGATGCTGATGGTGATGGCAATTGGAACAATTCACAAGGTGTGTGTTTGCATCAGGGTGACAGACAGGGTTTTGAAAATTCAATTTTATAACAAAAATCTCCATTATGTTACCTTTTTTTTCCACCCCTGTGTTTTTCTGAAACAAATGGAGCCTGTTAAACCTAACATTTAACATTGGATCCTTGTCTTGCATGTCAGTCACCAACCTTTTCCTAACTTTAAGTACTCCACACGTTCTCCCACATAACCTCTTCTGGTACCTTCAGTGAAAAGGCTGTTTAATTGGCAAGGGTTCTTCCATGGTTTTAGATCCCAATGCCAATCCTAACAAGCGCCAGAGGCAGCCTGCCCTCCTAGGAGACCACCCACCAGATTATGGTAAATATATACAAGTCAGAAGTTTAGAGGAATCAATCGTGTTAGACTGCCGTTCGCCACCTGATTTGTCCTTTTAAAATTAGGTGGCCCTCAGGGAGGTTATCATGGCTATAATGACGAGAGCTATGGGCCCCCTCCTCCTCATCGCATGGGCGCCCCGATGGGCGGCCGGGGTCGTGGAAGCCAGCGTTACGGCCCTGGATATGGACCGCCTCCCCCCGAGTACGGCCCTCACGCCGACTCTCCGGTCCTCATGGTGTACGGCCTGGAACCCTCCAAGATCAACGCCGACAAAGTCTTCAACGTCTTCTGTCTCTACGGCAATGTAGAGAGGGTGAGTTGGGAGGCGGGAATGGCTTTCCGTAGTGTTCTCTGGAGGGCTTTCTGGAAGGCCTTAGTTTCACCCTTTTTTTTTTTTCAGGTGAAGTTCATGAAGAGTAAGCCCGGTGCCGCGATGGTGGAGATGGGGGACTGTTACTCGGTGGATAGAGCCATCACTCACCTCAATAACAACTTCCTTTTTGGCCAGAAACTCAACGTTTGGTACGAGCTGCTCTCTGGACTGTCGCAGACGTTTGATTTAGCCTTGCTAGATGTAGGCCTGACCCCCCCCACCCCCACTCCTTGTCCCCCTGCAGTGTTTCCAAGCAGCAGGCCATCATGCCAGGCCAGTGCTACGAGCTGGAGGACGGCAGCAGCAGCTTCAAGGACTTCCACGGTTCCCGGAACAACCGCTTCACCTCCGCGGAGCAGGCGGCCAAGAACCGCATCCAGCACCCCAGCAACGTGCTGCACTTCTTCAACGGGCAGCCTGACATCTCCGTGGAGATGTTCACCCAGGTGGGTGAACCCTCGAGGACGACGTGTAAAGTCGTTTGCTCTAAAAACGGTTTAGTTTTTAAAAATGATCATTCTAATGAAATCATTTACTTCCTTCAGGTCTGCGATGAGTTGGGAATTAAGAGCCTGTCCAATGTCAAACTATTCACTGGAAAGAGTAAGTGGTAATACGCGGCCATAGCCTCTAACCTTTTGCACAAGTGGAACACAACAAACTAAAGTGAAGCACGAGGACATTGTTGATCACGGTCATCAATGGAAGTCATGGGTTATTATTTCGGGCCGGTTCTGCTAATCTTGGAATGTGTTCCCGTTCCTCATGTGACACGGTAGGTGAGCGAAGCTCCTCTGGTCTGCTGGAGTGGGAGTCCATCAATGACGCTATGGAGGCACTGGCCATGATGAACCACTACCAGATGAAGAACCCTAGTAAGTACCCACAGAGATGAACAAAAAGGTTCACTAATGCCGTATTGGTGTTCACTGTGGATGCCCAGTGTTAGCATGTGGCTTTAATCCTGCAATCTGCAATGTCATTACTTCATTCACCTTTATGTTGACGTGACTAACTCAATAAAGCCAAAATGGAAATGAGGTGCCGTGCACAGGAAGTGATGTGTGGCTAACGTCACACGCTAGTTTTAAAGCCAGTTGGAGACACTTGGTAAGTTGGCAGGGCTCAGCGTATGTCTTGTTGTAATACTCAACATAACCATGGTGGCAGACAATACAGATGCAGTGTTGAAGCTAAAAAAATTTTTTTGCAAATTGCAGCTTTAAGTCCAAATATTATGGATGGAAGCTATTCTTAAAATATAAAATGTATATATATATTCTTCTCCTTTTTTAGGTGGGCCTTACCCATACACACTGAAGCTGTGTTTTTCAACTGCACACCATGCCAACTAAATCACCTTCCACCTATTTGTAAATCTTTGTGTTCTTGAATAGTGTATATTGCACTTATGTCACCCCACTACAAAACCATACCCATTGGTATTAAAATAATATAGGATTGACATTCTCTAGAGATCTCACTTTTAACTTATATAGGTTTTGTATTATTGAATTTAGTTTATTTTTTAACATTTTGTATATTGTTTAGTTTGTTCATTTTGTCTAGTACAGTACAGTACTGTCTAGTACAGTACAGTACAGTCTGAACAATCTTGTTTCCATGGCAACTTTTTTTCCCCTAAATAAAGTGAATTGTATCCTTTAACCTCAATGTCCTGTGTTTTACGTGGAGGTGCCATTGATTGAATGTAATCGGCACACACACTGTTTGGGACCAAGTCTGAACTGCTGCTAATGAGGTATTTGTTCTTTTCGATGACAAGTGTCGTTATTTCAGTTCACACGTCGCACGTCTGCGTTTTCATGGATACCAGCAAAACAAACCTACGCTGAAGGGTTGAATAATATTGAGCTTTGGATAGTGTTTGACTGTCAGTGCTTGTCATGTTTATATCTGAATTTTTACACATGCATTGCATACACCAATAAGGCAACTAAAGCACTTGTATAGAAAGTTTATATAGTAGGTACAGTTCATCTGGCATGCGAAAAGACAAAATGGAACAAAATAGATCTTTATAACCCTATCCCTGAATACAATAAAACCCGATAGGCTAATGTCATAAACTGAACTAATTGTATGTACGTTATTTTGTTAAAATGTTTTGAGCAAGTTGTGTGTATTTTCGGGGGTATACAAGTACAATTTGATATTGGATTGCACGTTTCATGCCTTGGCTGTTACGTTAATAGGTTCAAAGTGAGTGTACTGTGGGAGAATCTGTTCACATGCTGTTTATATATTGTAGTGCATTAATTTCTCACTAGAGGGGGCTGTGATATAAGAGCAGTAGAGCGTAGAGTAAGCATATCATGTAAGTTGTATGTATTAATAAACAAAGTGGTACAATGCAGTAGGCTCAAGTATCATATTTGGATGTTGCAGGAAATTGAGCCCAAGAATATCTAAATCTTTTTCACTGTTCCTTGGAAATGGGTGAGTATGGGGTTTATGCCCTCTTGTGGCTCAATGTTGACACACCACACGTGAACTTATTACTGAAAAAACCTGAATAACAGATTTGAAGTGGGCTATACGCCACTACAAATTATGGTATTTCTGTTACTTGCTGAAGAATCTCCTTCAGTCCAATCCTAATAGCATAACCAGTCTTCACTGACGCCTCCTTTTCATTAGACTGAATAATAATCCAACATAAGAGGTACACTGAAAATCTCCTTTCTCACACTGCATTTATTGATTATTTGTGTGTGTGAGCATGCTTGTCTGAATTAGGACTGAACATTAACAAGGAAAAGAACAATTAAAATCATATCACAAGCATGGCATTTATAACTGAAAAAACATTCTAAAACAGAATCGTACACTTCAAATAAAGTCATATTTGAAGGACATGTTTGAAAGAAATACACGAGGGATGCAGTAAGACCAAGGTGTTTCACATAACCTGTAGTGGAACCTGAAGATAGAAATTCAAACACTTACATACACCAGTCATGTAGCATGAAAGCATTAGAGAACAAATACATAAGTTGTAATAACTAACGTCTTTCTGCATCATTCTTTGTGATAACTTGAACATTTCTGGATTAAGTCAGAATGAGAATAACTATAACCAACTGTCAGTATCAATAAGTGTTTGGCTATGTATTCCTCCTGAGGGCCATAGAGACAATTTGTACTGTATATAAGCATCATATGGCTATAATTCACATAATTTGACATCGCTTAGTGCTACTGCAGTCACTACTGTAAATTATATAAAATATTAAAAAATAAGAAATGACATCAAAAATGGATACCTCTAGAATTCAGTAATTCTGCCTTAATTTTAAAATAATTAATATTCTAGTTACGCATATAATTTCACTAAGATACTACCAAGACCCTCCGTCCCAACTCTCACTCCATGAATCAACCCTCAGCTGAGTTCATGACAGTAATGGTTAGTTGACATGCAAGACGAAGCCTGGCAACTGAGCAGGGCCAGCCACGCCCGCTCTATGACTTCTTCTTTTTCTGGAACTTCCTGAACTGTGACTGAATGGCCACGGCAGCCTTCTCCGTCTCGGGGGCACCCATGTCGATGTCAAAGTCCTCCGGTAGAGCGTCCTTCTTTTCATCTGGTTTAAGAAAGAAAAAAAACTGTTAATCTGTTTTTTTGTGATTTGTTTTTTTTCTTCTTTTCTTGAACATGAACCACCAAAATTTACCTGCTGCCTTATTACCACGGAGGTTTGCGTTCTACAAAAAATACAATGGTGTTGTAATGGAATTGTTGCAAGAGTTTCGCGCTAGCAATAATCGTGGTCTCATTTTGGGATGTCTCTGTAGTCTTTAAAAGGTAAGTCTGTTGTCAAGTCATATTTTTCACATCACACGGCACAAACTCAGCTCATACCTTAAAAATATTGATGTCCAAAAAACTATTAATACAAGTCAGAGCTGTACTGCTGAAGACATATTGTAGGCTACTACCATTTCTTCATAAGATAAATAATAGAAATAAAAATTGTTTCTACAGTAAAGGGGTAACCTACAGGAACTAGCCTTTTTTTTTTTTTTACTTTTCAGCAGAACCACTAAAGCCTATGTGAAAACAAAGTAAAGCTTTTAATTCACAGGAAGAAGCAATCATATTAACAGGTTGATATTTTGCATGCCCAATTTCTAACCTGCTGCGAAAAGGGACAGTCCAAGAGATTTCAGACACACCTGGAGTGAGAGAGTGTTTTATCTGTGGGGATTTGAAAGGGAGGTTTCTTAATGCTGTTAATCTGACAAAGTGCCTCATCTGAAGGTAGCTCAAAACCCTTCAATCACACACGCACCTGCTCTGAAGGGTCAGTGCCCTCTCTAGCCCAGAGGGCATAGCAATATTAACCACTCACATCACCCTTTTCATGAGGTTTTACGCTGGTACATGAATGAGATTTATTCGTCTAGAGGGTAAAAGGAACATTTACTGATAAAGGTTCTGCTCGAGGGGAACCCGAGGTACTCAACCATGTAAAGTCAAAGTATGACCATCAAACATTTATATATCTTACACTACTGACTTTATATCTCACTATGTAATTCACACCTCAATCAATTTCAATAACCTGCCTAAAATTTCCATTATGTGAGGAGTATTTCCCTAAGGACTGTATCTGAAACCGCAATTCACTTTATCATCCAACTGTCTCAGACAGAAATACATTTCCACCCTGGGTCTCCATAGTGTTATCAGCGGCCCAGGAGGTGATACAGGCTCTCTTAGCACACGATGTTTCATCATCTGAGGGGGACTATGGGGATTTAGCATTCCATATTCTGCCATACTGGACCCACGGTGTTGAGAGGATCAGTTACACCTGAGGCGACTATCTTTACTGGATTCCATGTACCTGGTCCCCTGTATAGCTCTCTGTGTTACTGAGCCTGTTGCCTGTTTTGGACTTGCATCTCGTCTTATCCTTCTGTACCCTTGCCTTTCTGTTTATACTCTGTGTACCGAACCTTACATGTACTCCTGTCTCCGAGCCTCCTTTGCACTTGGATCCATACTACCCTTTGCATTATTACACTGACATACAGTGTAATCATTTTATCTATTTTAAATTTTATTTATTTTTATCTCCGTTCTTTGCATAAAGCCTTTTTCCCCAACGATGGTCCATAAAAAACACGAATCTCTAAAACTGTAACAGCGGTGCGAAGTGAGCGAGAGTAAGCGCGAGCCCGAGGAACACAGACAGGCGGAATTGCCGATGAAAACGCTAGACAGCGTTGGTT
>JAOEHI010000006.1:261469-271798 GCA_025447815.1 Percopsis transmontana
ATGTATCTGCTCCAGTAGAAGTAATAACCATGTATCTGCCCCAGTAGAGGTACTAACCATGTATCTGCTGTATTAGAAGTACCATGTATCTGCTGTAGTAAAAGTACTAACCATGTATCTGCTCCAGTAGAGGTACTAAACATGTATCTGCTGTAGTAAAAGTACTAAACATGTATCTGCTCCAGTAGAGGTACTAACCATGTATCTGCTCCAGTAGAAGTACTAACCATGTATGTGCTCCAGTATAAGTACTAACCATGTATCTGCTGTAGTAGCATAGTGTACCCTGCTTGTGTGAGCTCCACTTGAAGACAAGCTAACCGCGGGATAGACGAGTTAAAACTCCCGACAGAGTTCAGACACTTGCCTCTCTGCTCTGTAGGCTCGGCATCTCCCTCCAGGCTAGCCTGTTCCAGATTGTGGGCTACCGGAGCCTGGTGGCCGAGGTGGAGAAGCTCCGCAGGGAGCCCTACGACTGTGAGAACCCTCACCACGAGGACATGCTGATGAAGGTGCCCGCCTGCCGTCATCGCTTCCGACTTGCTACCGTGTTCGCGCGGGCAGCCATTTTGATGTCTTGGTTTATGCTAATGCTGAAGGAGCCAATTAGTTTCTCTCCGCTGAGCTCCGGTGTGCGTGTGTGTGTGCGTGTGTGTGTGTGTGTGCGCGTGTGTGTCCCAGCTGTGGAAGGAGCTGCGCCCCGACACGCCTCTCACCGGCCGCATCTCTAAACAGTGGTGTGAGATTGGTTTCCAAGGCAGCGATCCCAAGACCGACTTCCGAGGCATGGGCCTTCTGGGGCTGCACAACCTGTTGTAAGTGTTAAGTGCACGTATGACAGAGCTAAATGCTAATTCAGAGACAAACACTGATAGAAATATGCTGTGCGTGAACTTGTCATAGCGTTAACTGACAAGGTTCATTTGTGTTCATTTATTCCATTTGAACATTATTTATCAATAATTTAGAGCCAGCGATTTGTATAGTCTTAATCAGTTTGGTTTCTGTTTACATTTGCATTTGTTTCAGAAAGATGCTGTACAAATAAAGACTGTCATCATCATCATCAATCATGGTGATTTCTCCGTAGGTACTTTGCCGAGCATGACAAGGCCACCGCACTCCAGGTGCTTCATGACTCGCTGCAACCTAAGCGCAAGTATGTCCTTCTGATGCCACCGAGCTCCTTGATAACCGCACGCCGTAGCGGGAATGCATCAAAGCCACATGCACTAAATCATTTACAGCTCTCCACACTTGGCATACTCTAAAGCTAAAGCGCGCTCGTCCTTTAACGTCTGCTGTCTTTTCTGAAGCAAGGACCGCCACGTTTCAAAATGAGCACTTGTTTTTGTTCTTGTTTTTTTTTTCCTTCACCACCTCCGTTCTCTCCATCCCACCCGCCCTCCCTTTCTGGCATGCACTGTAGGAGCACACCCAGAGAGGCAAGGTACTCAATCTCACTACCATTTCCACAGCTTTGTGCCGAGTTCATACGCGTTTGCTGTTTCACATTCATACATGGCATTGCATTGCTTATTGTAGCACGTAGACCCCTGAGTGAATCAGAATTCTTTAGTTTCTAAAGCTTCGAATGAAGAAGTGGGGGGTTTCTTTGGGGTTTAGCTGCATTGAGACGCTGTCGGTGTCCTTTATCGGTAGACAGTACGTGACAGGCTGTGTGTCCTTCGCAGTGAGATGAGCCAATCGGAGTGGGAGCAGAAGAGTCTAGACAAAGCGATTGGGTGAGTTGCTGAGCACAGAGAGCAGTGGCGCTCCTGGCTAAAGTGTTGAGGTGTCCCTGAGCAAGGCACCTAACGCATTCACACACCACCATCTGTGTGTGTGTGTGTGTGTGTGTGAGAACGGGTGAATGTGAGCTACATAGAGGGGTCACCGCCATTACAAAAACAATGTTATTGTAATGCTGGTTTCAGTCACAAGGGCAATCATGAAAACTGAGGAGCATATGTTTTAATAATAAAAACAAAGCAAAAATGTAATAATACCATATAATATAAAAAAATAAGTTCAAAATTAAAAAAGCCAATGAAAAGTGATTCTACCTACGCCAACACTGTCTGTTTTCTACTGTCTTCTCATCTAGGTATTCTTTTGCCATCGTGGGCATCAATATCACAGACCTGGCCTACTCCCTGCTAGTGAGTGGGGCCCTGAAGACCCACCTGTATAACGTGGCCCCTGAGATGCCAAGCCTCTTGCACCTCCAGCAGACTTTCTGTGAGTTGGGGCCTCAGCAGGGTCCATGGAGGATGGGGAAGGATTGGGATGATACACCTATGCTATACTGTGTCTTTACAGTATAGTAACACAATAAAGTCATTATTATTTACGGAGCTGGAAAAACAAAGCCTTAATTGTATAAATATTAACCTCCTTCACCCTCTTTACTAAACAAGCTCTTGTCTTAACCAACTGCCTTCACATAATTATGCTGGCTGTAATTAATTAACTAGCTCAAGCATTTCTTAGAGTTTATACTACCATCTAGTGGCATAGATACAGCGGTGCCAATGTTAATACTGAAGGGGAAAATTGCCCTCTATGTAGCTGAACAGCTCATTGCCTACCTACAGAGTTGATTCCATCTCTGAGTGTACATATTTAAGATAATTTAAGATAAGATACATTTAAACAAGACCTTTTTGGTCTAAACAATAGCTTAGTGCATTTTTTTCAAAAAGGGCCCAGGATTGGATTGTATATGAAAAGCTTCCCTTTGAATATGAGATGCGATTAATCAAGACACATTTTGGTTTACTTTTACACAAAATCTCCTCCCGTATCAAGTTCTTTAATGAATTAAATTTAAAGTAAATGACATTTCTACTGTAAACTTTTGTTGTGTTCAATTATCTGAGTCCATTCAGAGGAATATAATGTGTGCGTGATCCACAGTACGGTTTTAACCCAACAGTCTAACTGTAACAACTAATGGCGTGGCCAAGGCTCACTCCGTCGTACTCTTTCACACCAGGTTACTTGATGCAGGAATTCCACCGCTTCTGGGTGGAGGAGGACCCCAGTGACATCATGGAGTTCAATAGGGTGCGCTCCAAGTTCCACCGGAGGGTGCTGCGTCAGCTGAAAAACCCTGACATGGCCCTGTGTCCCCACTTCTCCGCCTCCGACCTGCACCTGGTCAACCTGTAAACAACACCCCGCCCCATCTGGCCTTGTTTGTCTCCAACTTCAAGCCCCAGTAAAGGATGGATTTGTCATACACTGTAAAAAAAAAAAAAAAAGAAGTGTTCAACCGCTTTAGTTACCTTGTTGGCGTATCACTGTTAGGTTCATCTTAGGTTAGGTAAAAGAAACAAAGTTAACAAGGTAATTTAACACAATTAAAGCTACACTATGCAATATAGTTTTGATTTATGTGGACACGCTGACTCAGTCTACTGTGAGCGAGACTCACTTTGGCTAGCGCTAGCTTAACTTTGCATATGGTAGCTTTAAGTGGAACAACACATTTGAACAGTGTATAGGTGGTCAAATGATAATGATAATAATGGTCAAAGCACTCATGTTTAGTTGTAGCCAAACGGAAGACGAAGGCATCAAGGGGAACGCCTCTTCTGTCCCCGTTCTACCATGTCATGTCACTGCCAACCGCTCACTCAGCCAGCACGTACACACACACACACGCACGCACGCACGCACAAGGCCTCTACACCGTCACAGTCAGTGTTATACCACCAGCATCACACATGACCACAGCGATTGTAGGGGTGCATTAGAGGGCAGCAGACACCATCTCTCACTCATTCCTATAGTAACAGTTGCTTCTATCAGTTTAGAATATGATTGTATGACAGCCTTTAGTTGTCAGTTATGTATTTGATTTTCTCAACTCAGTGAAATCTACGACCACTTTGGAAATATTTGACCGTGATATCTTGTGGTAATGCTCATCAGTACAGTGTGAGGGAGCCCTTAAAACATGTTGTATATTGACAAATTAATAAGAGCTATATAAATTATATTTAAACGTAACTGGCCCAAAATAGGTATAGTAATTGTACAATATATACTTATTTATCGATTGTGTCTTTTTCCTGTATCTGCTCATTTCTATTGATTGTACTTTGTGAGACAAAATACAGGCGGGAATGTGGAGATTTTACAAACTGTAGTTTGTAAACCTGTAAAAGGATTTTCACAAATAGGGACATTTAACTGTACATCATATTTAAAAAATAACAAACGTTAATTTGCTGCTTCGATGGTGACATTAGTGCAGCCATTGGTTAATGAGACAGCCCTGTAATTAGACAAGTTTAAAGGGAAACTATTTGTACAAATCTTTTTCTAAAACATTCACACAACTCGATACAGTTCCCCTTTTGTGGACATTGTTTTACAGGTTTAAGGAGGTTATGGCATTAACTCGATTCTTTTGTGAATGTTCTGTCCTATTCGTGATTGTTTAATTAGTAATCTTTTTTTAATTAACTGAATGTGACACTTTTGTCCACTGTTTTAGCAGCCAAAGCAATAATTCATTTCAGTGTGCATTTCTTCTAATGTGTTTATTTGCACCATGTGTGCCTATTTGTTTTTCTCATCATGCCTCTGATTCAGAGTTTAATGGGACTCACATTAAGACTAAGCAACTATAAAACTATGACTGACTATTGATGATTTAAAGGTCCCCTATCGTACGTTTCACAGTCGTATGGTGACTTGTGTTGTCGGAAGGGAACCCTAAAGGGATGGAATAGATTAAATCTGTCATCTCATCATCAACATTTAGCCAACATTCCTCTGAAAAGAAATTATTGTGTAATGCAAGCCAATCAAATGTTACATAATTTCTGGATTGTTACCAATCATCTCTAACCTATCCTCCCCACTCCCTGTCAGATAGCCAATCAAGTTAGGGCATGTTACACCAACTGGAAATTATGGGAGAAAAGTGGGTTCAAAATGAAGTTTGGAAAATGGAATGATAGGGGGCCTTCAAATCCAGATCACCAGAACTGGTGATAGGAGAACTCTTAATTTGCATACAGAAATGTACAAATGATCAAAACATTCTTTCAATATTGTCCTTAGCATTTTGGATATTATCTGAGCTCTGAATCACACCTTAAGTTTGCACTGAATGACACATCAATGAAAACACACACTTGACACGTCACCTGACAATGTCTACGCACTTATTTGCAGCTAAGTTGGTATTTTTAACGTAATAACGATTCCAGGTGTGCATGTTTTGCTTGGTTTCGAATAATTTTTCTTCATTCAGCCGATGAAACTTTGACAAACCTTTTCATTCCAAGGCTAGAAATCTACATTATTTCAATGCCATGCTTGAACCACTGATTGTGTTGGAACTGTATTTAATAACTATTTGTTAGATTTTTGTGAACGTCGATGCTTTGTGTCAGTATTACGCAGCAGTTTACTAGTTTACAAATTTATCGCTTGTTTCTGCTATTTGGTTCTGGCTTTGCAATTTCCAGCAGTGCAGTACTGTAAAAACATAACACGACACGTAGACATGTAGATACGTACACATGTAGACGTTAGATACATGGTGCTGTATATAGGCTACCGCTTCAACATTACATCGGAGACCCGTGTCTGCATGAATATCCAGTCCCCGCCGTTAGGTTCTGTGGTCTAAAGGTGGTGATGAGCAATCAGGACAGGAGGAGACATTTGCAGAATCTATGCCGTTGTGTGCTTCAGCTTTCTGTGCCGTGTGAAGTACTTTTTGAAACCACAATAAAAAAGCTAAATGACGTTTAACGATGTAGCTGCTGCAGACTTTTTTGAAAACCATGAGCTGACAAGGGCATGTTCGGAGATCCCACGTCACGTGAACAAGGAGAGGAGCGGAAACACATTTGGGAAGATAACATTGAGAGTGCCTCAGGGGTGTTAGACCAGGTGGAGAAATACTTTTGTCGCAAATTGTAATTTACTTACAGGATGCCAGAAAACATTATAGGCATACAGTATATGCACTATAATATGAAGCACTTCATAATCAGCTATTTATGGGGCTCCCTGCTGAGTTAGTGCCAATTGGTGTAGTCTGCCATCTAGAGGACGACATACGTATCTTTTCGCATCCAACATCAGAGGCAATAGGTTTACGTTAAGAAAAAAAAATCGTATTTAATCAACTGAAATTTCTGTTTAGGCGATGGATATATTAGCACAACAAAGCATATTTAAAGAAATATCAATTATACTAATTATTATGACGGTTTACACAACAGTAACAGGTAACATAGCATTTATCTGTGGGTGGAGATAATGATTTAGGTGTACCCGTGATAATTATTTAGAAATATGTTTAGATGTACCGTTTCTTCTTTGTATTCAACTCTGGCACAACAATTCAATAAGAATTAGAAAACATACCTCTCATGACTTTGCATTAGACACACTCCCATGCACACGCCGCGGGAAAAGAGCACAACTACAGCTCCCACAATGCACATGCAGTGACGCGTAGGTGTATCCGGTGTCTTATAACATTTTACTTCCTTCTAGACCGAGCGACACGAACAAACCAAGAAAGAAGACGTCGGTAACTTTTAGATGCTCTTATCAACAGTCGCGTTTTGATATTATTTTTAGTGTCATCATTATCGTAACGTTCGAGGCATGTGAATAACTGTTTCTGAATATTGACGAAATATTAAGAAACGAAGAGCGCAGCGCGTAGGCCTCTGAAGAAAGTTTGTGCGAGGGCCTGTAAACAACATGTCCTCCGCCTCGCAGGCATCCTCTAGACGGCAATGGTGCTACCTTTGCGATCTGCCCAAGATGCCCTGGGCAATGCTTTGGGAATTCAGCGAAGCTGTGTGCAGAGGTTGTGTGAATTACGACGGTGCGGACAGAATCGAGCTTCTCATTGAAACTGCCAGGCAATTAAAAAGCACCCATGGGGTTTTAGACGGTAGGTCTCCTGGCCCACCGCAAAGCAAACCTACCTCGGGTGGGCCCATGGAAGGAGGGCGGCAGCATGCAGAACGTATAGACCGGGGGAGGGGGGAGTATGGGGTTTCCTCTCGTCTTCCCAATGGTTTGCACAGAGCCGAGGATGTGGCCGTGTCAGAGGGGAGCAGACAGAGCCCAAACACTCGAAGGGCTATGGCTGGGGCGGTTCCTGCCCTACACGGGACTATACCCCACGCCTTGTTAGCCCAGGGATTAGTGGGCGCCCCTCACGGCCTTTTAGCACCCATGTCAGCCTCCAGGGCGGGAGCCCCACCCATTGCTGTCTCGGCCGGGCATATAATGGCCGACGCTAGCAGGAGACAGGCTGTGTCACTGCACATTGGGGCCAGCACGTCTACTCTGGTGGACCCGGGAGCCTGGAGGAATAGCGAAGTAATGGCCGAGCTCGGTGAGAGCGCCAGGAGCCGGGCCGAAGGCTGGCCAAGCCGCCCCAAAGCCGTCCGGGATGTGCTCGTCACCCTCAGCAGCTGCGTACCCTTTAACGTGCGCTTCAGGAAAGATCATAACCTGGTGGGTCGCGTCCTGGCCTTTGACGCCAACACATCCCCTGAGTATGAGCTGAAGGTCTACGTGGAGTATCCCATTGGGTCCGGGCTCGTCTTCTCGGGGATCCCGGACCTGGTCCGCCAGATGTTCCGTGACTCGGCCAAAGACGCGGGCAAAGCGGTGAACTCGGGGCTGCGCTACATGGAGTACGAGAAGCGGCAGGGCACAGGGGACTGGCGCGGGCTTCCCGAGCTGTTGAACGACAGCGTGCGTCTTTTCAAGGAGCCCCCCATCCCGGAGGTTCTCCCGCAGCCTTACCCGGACGCGGGGTTGGCCGTCGCCGGCCGCCCCGCGCCCCAAAAGAGCGCGGCCCGACGACGCAAGGCTTCCCCGGGGTCGGAGAACGGGGAGAGCGAAGGAAGGTCCGACCACCCGGCTAGAGAGCCCTGGCCTCGAGGCTGCTACCCGGGGATGGAGCCTCACCCCGGCATGGCCGCCGCCCAGGACGGCGCCCTGCGCCTACACAGCCAGCCCTCTCCCATCTCCGCGCTCATGGGCGTCGCGGACAGCCTGAGCTCCAGCCAGATGGCCAGAGAGAGCCCCGGCATGTCGGGGGCGCACTCCTCCGCGGCCGGGCGCGCGGCCAGCGGCAGCCCTTCCGCGGCCTCTGCGTCCGTGTCCCAGGCGGCCATGGGGCAGGGGGCGAGCGCGGGGGGGCCGGGCAACACTAACGCGGGCGGGGAGGCGGGAAGCGGCGCCCAGGGCAACCTGCTGTGCTGCACGCTCTGCCGGGAGCGCCTGGAGGACACGCACTTCGTCCAGTGCCCCTCCGTCCCTCACCACAAGTTCTGCTTCCCCTGCACCCGGGGCTCCATCCGCAGCCAAGGCCCAGGGGGGGAGGTGTACTGCCCCAGTGGAGAGCGCTGTCCCCTGTCTGGGTCCTCCGTGCCTTGGGCCTTCATGCAGGGGGAGATCTCCACCATCCTGGCTGGAGACGGAGATGTGACGGTGAAGAAAGAAAACGACCCATGACCTCTGTCCCATGGTGGTGAATGGTAAGAGGAGAGGGGGAAGGCGGGCGGTAGAAACAGAGAGACTGCCTAACCAGGGTTACAGTTATGGGTGTTATGCGCATATGCTCTGCGAGTATCATTCTTGTAGTCTGTTTTAAAATGTCCTAAAAAGTTATCTCTGTCACTCTCCACAGTGGATCAAACAACACTTTGAAAGCACTTCCTGAATTTGTCACCCAGAGGTCCACTGGACTGCATCCCCATCCCCTGTGCCTCTGAGCAGCGGGAGATGCCTGAACACGCACGAACCCTGAACGGGACGTCTATGGGAACACCGCATCAACCACCGCATCAACGACAGAATCATTTTAGCAGAGGGGCGCGTCTTTCCTCTGTAGGGCTTACCTCAATTTGAAGCGTTGCTAGTACATTCAGGCCCCGCAGAAACTCAAGAGGCTTTTCTAGAGGTGTTGTCGTATAAATCAAGGATGGAAAGCACAGGTGTGGGGTTTTTTTTATAAATGACAATCGTTTTTTTTGTGTTTCTATGCCATTTGCATACTGTGTTCTACAAATGAAAGACTGATACCTATCCGCGGTCTAATCGAAACAACATGCGATTATTCTAACAAATGAAAAACAAATGAATGTTCAAAATATGACTAAACCATTAGGTCCTCAAAGCCAAGGTTTGAAAAAAATGTAATCACACATAATGTCTACTAGGTATGCTCATTACATATAGTGTATGTCAAAAATGTGAATTTACTTTACGATGGCTATGTAATTTCTATTTTTGATACAATACAAATTTATATGTATGTTTATAGTATGTGATAAGAAGACCAAAGATGGCTTCCTGCTCTATGTAATTTTATTGTATTGTAGCTGTATATGCTGTATTCACATAATATTGGCATCAGTCACTAATTCCTTCATCTATTATAGTAGTAAGCTTGTTTTTGTCTATTTACTTTTTGAATTCTATATATGTATATGGTAAGGTAACTAGCACCACAATCTTCAATGGTTAAGTCACATACTCTTGATCTTAAGAGGTCATCTCTAATAAATTACAAAATAGTTGTAGTTATGACTTATTTTGCTGCTGATTTTAACATTTATTTTTATTTCACAAGCATATCAAACAGGGCAGCTGCACCTTCGTCATTAAAATAAGATTTTATTATATAAATCTGTCAAAAGAAACAATGAGGGTGACTCCAAGACAATTAGGAGTCATGGTACATACTAAGATTTTCATTTCCCCATACCAGTTAGCCAGTCACATAAACACAGTGGGAATAAGTAACAAAGTAAATATTGTGCAAAGTGAAACAGGAAACGATTCTAGGTATAAAAATACATCGCCACACCCATTAATCGTCTTTTATAAAAATATTGTAAACACTCAAACCATACCCATAATCTTTGGTTTATATTGAAGTGCAGTGCACTATTCACACACATTAGGTCCTCAGTAGATCTGTAAACGTGTACATGAAATGTAGCGGGATCAGTGGCTTGCAGTTGGTTTAATTTAATCTTTTTTTTAACTACACATTTCACATACAAGGCGGAGCGGTGGCGCTGGAAGCCACCCCTCAGCATCTTAGAAGGGGCTTCCCGTGCCCCTCAGGGCTTCTTGGGCCGCCTTCAGGGTCTCTCGCTTCACGCACTTCCAGTAGCCAGAGAGGCCGTACTGCGGTTGCACCTGGGGGTGTGATGACATCAAATACCAGTGAGTTGTTTTCACAACCAGTACAGAAGAGGAATCCATTTTGATTCCAGGTAACTGTCCTAAGGTAGGCAACTGGCCTAAGGTAGG
>JAOEHI010000006.1:271898-283037 GCA_025447815.1 Percopsis transmontana
TTCACAACCAGTACAGAAGAGGAATCCATTTTGATTCCAGGTAACTGTCCTAAGGTAGGCAACTGGCCTAAGGTAGGTCCCTACCGCAGGCCAATAGCTCTGCCCACACATCTCATTAGAAAAGCTGCTTTGGGCCAGGTTAACTCAGTTTAGTATGACTAAATGGAAAATAAATAAAAAGCTTCCAAATAATGTAATTGCATGTAGAAAGTAGGGTACAAACGCCGTTGACCTTCAGTCCCCGCAGTACTCTGTCTTCCATTACGCCGATGAACTCCTTTTGACTGAGGCAGTTATCTCCATCTAGATCAAAGATCTTAAACAACGTTTCCAGGACGTTCTGCGACAGGTCATGTCCTGTGGCGATCTTGACAGCTCGCTTGAACTGGCCTGTGTGGAGGGACAGGAAACACACTGGGAGACTGCACAGACTGTATGTTTTGTCGAGAAAAATAAAAGCAGATTTAAAAAAAAAAGTTAACTTTTTTTTTTATAAAAACAAAAATGTATTTTGTATTATCAATTCAGAGAAGGGGTAGGCATAGTCTAGTCATGGGAAGCAGGATAGTCTAGTGGTTTAAGCGTTGGACTCCCAGCCGGAAGGTCGTGGGTTCGATCCCCAGAGGTAGCCTACCTATAAAGCATCCTTGAGCAAGATTCCTAACCCGTACCTGCTCCGTGTAATAGCATTAGCCAATGTAATTGGATAAAAGCGTCTGCTAAATGACCTAATTGTAATTGTAATGTGAGAAGCCTTACTCATCCCAACAGGACGATTTGCTTGGCTGATCATTTTCATCGAGAAGGCAAAGTCCTCCAGGTTGTTGGTGAAAAGGCAGAAGACTTTGAACTCTTCAAATGTGATGCTCTGTAAGAGAAAATATTCAAATTCACTTTCACCTATTGTTTATTTGACAGCTAGAGATAGAAATATTATTTAAGCCATCAGCTACTAACATGAATGAGACCAAAAATAGTGGCAGAAGTGGGACAAAAGCTAAACTCCGGTGTCAATTACTGGCAGGGAGATCGTGCAGCAGTTGTGAAGCTATTTATAGCTATTTAATCAACCCTAGTGTGACAGGGCATGCAATGAACTCTATTCTTACTTCATCTGAAAAATGGTGTAATTGCACCTAGTGGTTAAATATTGAAATTGCACTAATCAGTTTAGAAAATCAGTTTAGAAAATCAGTTTGTATGACCGTTGCACCATTCTAATTCCAAAGTCATGTTGGAAATGCTCAGCACTACACCATTCTGTCCCTGTCGCAGGTTAACAGCTGAAAGCAAATTAATGGCGCCCACTAGTTCAGACCCTGTCCCCGGCTGGTACCTGTCCAGCAGGGATCCTCTTCCTCATGTTTTCCCAGTAAGCCTCGTTGTCTTCTTCGTTGGTGTAGTGCAGCAGCCATTCCGCAAAGTCCTCGCTCCGCATGGTGTCCATGCCTCTGGAGAACTGCAGGAACTCCATCTCCTGTACCTCAGCCTGCAGGTCCTCCATGAACCTAGAGGAGAGATGGAAAGATACGTGCGTTACGTTACGGGGGGAAACACAAACACAAGACAGGACCTCTAGTTTTAGTCACACTAGCTACAGTAGGTTGCACTTGATCAGGATCCATATGTTGTACGCAAATATTCTATTACGGTAATGCAAGGGATTCTCCACCACACATGGCATAGCTGTGCTCTATTTGAAATGAGAAGGTCTCCCTTTCCCTGTGCTCCCTGAAAGGGCACATATCCTCTGACCTGACGCGCCAGATGGTTTGATACAGAACCATCTGCCAAGTCGTCCTTGGAAACTGCTTGGAAAAGGGCGGGCACTTTCCAAGAAATACTCGGCAGGTGATTGGATGAACCATCTGTCTATCACGGGCTAACGTCACACCTAAACCACCGCCGTAGCTGCCAGTAATTGCCTCATAGGACGCCGATCTCGCCAGCTACCTCGCAAGGTAACACATCCCCTCATGCAGAAATACACACACACCAATCATATGTCACAGCAAGTGACAACAGTCCAGCCAGAGATCAAGCAGAGTAACGATGAGAGGAAGGAATTAGGAACCACATTGAGAAATACACGAAATGGACATTTTGAGTATTCCTGGCTGTTCTGGTTGGATCATCAATATAATAAAATATTCATTTTCAGGGGTTGCAGGAGAAACAGAGAGAAAAAAAATGATTCCTGACCTGAGGAAATCCTGATACTGCAACTTGTTTTCTCCTTTCCTCCCAAAAAAGAAGGCTTGCAACGTGGTGTTCACGCCCTCCCCATCGTCAGCTGCCTTCTGTAACATATCACTAGGTATTTTATTTATTTATATATCTCTATCTATCTATCTATCTAGCTAGCTAGCTAGCTAGATAGATGTGTGTGTCTAAGGATCATCGCAAATGGTTTACAACAATCAACAACAACTTCAACTTTCCAACTAAAGACACACTCCTTGATTGTGTTATAGCGCCCCCAGAATCACACGTGTAAAAGCCCTGCTCAGGGAGACACAGGCTGTATGTGGGAGGAGTAGAGAGGAGCGGAGAACCTCAGCAGTCAGGAGCGGGATGGGCACGCGCTCTCACAGTTTCTAAAACTAAAACGATCTTTTTCAAATGCTGGATTCAACCGTTACGGGCCATTCCAGACAAACCAAGGAGTGGGCCTGATAATAACATCGTTTTGGAGTTATTGTCATAACGTGAGTGTGTATATGCTCTCAATTAGCTTACGTACATCTGTGTCCTTTGGAGTTTTGTCTTTTATTTTTCCAATGATCTTTTTCAGCTTCAGTAAAGAGCAAAAGAAAACGGTTATTATTATTATTAAACTGGCAATAGACATTACCCAGAGAATGATTGTGCCAGAGAGGCAACGGATGGAGACACAACAGTAATCCATGCAGTTGTGCTCTTAAGGCTTGTAAAGCCCGTTTAACGTGCTGACATGCAGTCTAACCTAGACTACATGTCACCAACATCAGTGCTTCTCAAACTGGGCCCCCAAAAAGAAGGGGTTCATTGCTTGTGACCGCCATGCACACAATGAACCACTTATCTAAACAGCAAAACAACGGGAAAATATACAGTAAGTCTACAAACAACCATTAAAAAAAAAAAGCATCGAAATGTGTATGCAGATTAAAATGCAGAACATCAAATAAAATTAGACCCAATACGTAAAAAGTACTGTAAATACAAATATTATGCACCACCATCTTTTGACCCCGCTGGAGTTCCCGCCGACCCCTGGTTAGAGAACCACTGACCTACATAAGCACACTGCCAATCTTGGTGACACTGATGCGTAAGATTGAACAAATCTTTTGTAAATCTTTTGAATCTTACGCATCAGTGTCACCAAGATTTGTTCAACTCTGGGACCAACTGAGGCTGCAGGGATGCAAACGCATGGCAAACGCCCCTCCCCCCAACCACACGGGAACGTATCAGTACAATGCTCCCTCACCTGCGGGGGGAAGGCGTGGAGCCACTGGTCCATACTTACAGTCCCAGGGGCTTCAGCACTTGAGGCAGCATTAAAAAGGTGGCAGTGTTGTGACATTTGATTGTGAACATGGAACACATTACTTTCATACATTAACAAAAGCTGCCCCCCTGGGTCTACAGGCTATTCAAATATACAAATCCACACATGGATTGCTGCTTTAATGTTGGACAACCCCCTAATCGATGACATGGGATGCTTACCTTCAGAAACTCCTTTCTGTCCACCTGCTCATTGCCATCGATATCAAGCATTTTGAAAGCGATATGAAATCCTGTGCGCGGCTCTGAAATAGCAATGCATTCTCTGTTATCTGGGTGTAGTCTTTGCACCATGCTTTAAAAGGTTCACTCAATTGTGTTATTCCCTCCCCCAGCTCGCCGTTTAGGTTCTGAAACTGCTGTGCACGAAAGTACACGTGGCTTTTAGTGCAGTTGGGGGAGGGGTAGAGATGGGTGCAGCCCACTCAGCACTGTGGTGGGGGAGGGGCACACACTCTGAGTCTGAGTCTCAAAGTAAAACCCGGTGGTTTCACCCACGAGGCTCCTGGTACAAACAGAGGAGTGTACCTTTAATTTGGCAAATGTACATTCCACAAAATGCTAAATCTTAAACTAATGAAAGAGATAGAATCACATGAATCCCACGGTAAATTTGATTTCATCGCTTGAATTAAGAAAAAGGAAGGCCAGCCCAGACCGCACATGCCAGGTTTGGGAAAACCAAAATCTTACTGGTCAGGATAGTGAGCAGGAACAGGTATTCTGTGTAGGATATCAGGCCTGCAACACACACACAAAGAACAAAACACTATGATATTGCTGAGAAGACGCTGGCAGACCATGCATTTACTGTATTGGAACTAGCCTACTGCTACTGGGCCTTACCATTACAGTGCGTTTGACAAGGAAACATTGACACGATTCGACTACTGTCGACAACATTTGTCTCTTGGATCAACTGGATAAGGCTGCTAGCTCACCGTTATCTCCCAAGTTTCGGAACAGGTTGTTGTTCCCTCGTGCTCGAGACGCAGCGGACATCATTTTATCAATCTCCTGCAAAAACACATCACCAACAAACATCAATTTAAACGGAATTGTACGCATTTTTTCAACGCTTCACACACCGACAATGACGACGCACCTTTTTGGATAATACTTTCGTGTGCAGCTTTCCTACATGAGACAGAAACACAGTTAAAGTCAGTCAATATAACACAATGGCCAATACCACAATAACACATAGCTACTACATACTTATACATAGGCTACACGTCTCCTTGACTGTGTGACCCAAGAACACCGGCTTACTGTTCATGTTCGAAAGTTAACAATGCTTGAAAGCACAAGGAATGCCCTGTTGTCTGTATCAATCTAAATCCTAGTATTGTTTGCGACTGATCCCCGTCATTCTGCGTCTCCTCATCTGAAGCCCCAAAAGGTTTCTGGCATAATCGATGCTTACGGTCAACATTCTCCAGCATCAACGAAAACAGGAAGTCTCTTGGCGTCATGTAGTACTCCTGTTCGTACACGACTGAGGCGAACTGATTAAAACGGATGCGTCTGGTGGATATGTGGGGCACTGCATTATCCTGACAACAAACAACACAATAACATGTGAATGTATCCCTGATATAACATGCTGATAAATGCTTTCATAGAGTACAGTAGCGTTGCACCCACTATAGTGTGTGTGGGATAGATAGACTGATGGACGTAACGTTAGCATTCTGGCTTCTAGGTCCTTCGTACTGTTTAGAACTAATGAAAAGGTGCGACTGTCATTTGCATGAAATGTAACATTCATAATGGCATTGTGCCAGGGACTATCTTCATAATTCAGAACCGTACGTTAGCGATCCCACTTTCTGCTGTATTCCAACCATAGTAAACATGAAGCAGGTGTCTTACTTTCTCTCCTTCTGCGTGGACGGCGAAGGGTACACTCTTGTTAGAGGAGTCATACTGGTAATATATCACTCCAGTCCCGACTAGAGAGCCCAGCACACCCGGAACGATAGCACGACGCAGTCCCACCACGGCAAGAGTCCGAGGCCTCTTCAAAAAGTTTCGTAGGACAGCAGAAACCCTTCCCCAGCTGGCCATTTCAGGAAGCGAACTATTTAATCTAACGCTACTGCTGCTAACCTGACCAAAACAGCTCGCCTTTTGTCTTTCGGAAGAAGCCCTCTTATCGGCCAAAAGTGGTTGCTGAAGTGGAACACACCATAAAATCTGTTAAAGAAGTTCTCCGACGCGCATGCGTAGGTGTGTCTACTAGCAGAAAATACTATTCAACTCTGTTAACCTTTGGCTCCACCTTGTGGACGTTCTGTCATTAAATCATATCAATACATTTGGATGGCTTTCTCGATAACCCTTTATAAGCTGTGATTCACACAGACGCTCTCTCACCTGGTTCCTTCCTCATTTCCAACGCATGGCCTTTAAGGCTAATCATATACATTAGGTAGGCTTGCCTGGACACACTCACTTTTGTGACATTTGCCACGTCGTCACAACTTTCAGACCAATGTGCCTACATAGCCTATGGTGTGACAAGCAGAGTTTTAGGAGGACCCAAACGCAGGACTGAATTTGCAAAACAAGCGTTTGTTTATTAATGACACTAGAGCAGATGACGGTGGAGCAGGAGGACGAGAGGGCGAGGTGCAGAGTAGGTGGTTGATCTGCTGCAGCGTGTGGCAGTGTCTTGGCTGGAGAACTCTGGAGAAGAAGGAAAAAACAATTGAGTCGGAGAACGAGGTAAGTAACATACGTTTTGCACTATAGAACTCGGAAGCCGATCGTATACCGCTGGCGGTGAAACAATAATCTGGCGACGAGTGTCTGAGTGGCTGGGGTTCTTCTACTGCACTCTAATAAGATGATGAGAGGCAGGTGCGCCGAGCATCGCTCACCTCCAGGTGCGGAGCTGATTAGGGAAACACACTAACTAACACACGCACACGCACACACACACACGCTGCAACATATAGGTCATATGTTGTTATTATTAGTACTGATAAAAGAGAAGAAAACGGGGAAAATGTTGATTTTTTTTAATATAGGCCTCTGCCTAAGACCTACAGCAGAGATTGGGGGGTGGGGTGGGGGGAGAAAGACAATCACAAAAGAGTTTATGAGACAATACCATATTTCCACAAACATATTTTTAGATGTTACTCAGTAAATTCAATAAACAAATCCAATTTCAAATGTACATTCTTAAAACATACATTGAGTTGTGCAGATGTTGTGCAATACTGTATACATGTTTCTATACTTGACCCTGCATCACCACTAATGTTTTATTTTAGTGCTAAAACATAAAATCTAATTTTTTATTATTTTTTCATCATCGTCATCATCATCATCACTATCAGCAGCAGCTTTCCTCTTTTCAACTCAGATTTGATCGAAAACTGCACGTACTGATGAGTTTCAGCTTTAGCCATAATTATAGCATAAAAATGTCTGTATGTACTGTACCATGTCCCATATGTCCCAAATGTACAGAAGCATCTCAAAAATACTGACCTGAAGCATTTGTTTAACCCTTCAACTTAAACACAGTTTGTAAAAGGCCAGTCCCTCAGTTGATATACTTTTACATTATGTACTGTAGGTTTACTCTGTCCCGGTTTTTAAAAGGGAGCTAAACTCCCTTTACCCTTTACGATGGAGGACACAGTTTCTCTATTAAAAAAAAGGACAATTATGATGACTTCTAGACTTCTACACATTCGGGTGCGTTTACACAACAATTTCATAATCTGCACGTTACTTGTACACCTGACGTACAGTGGGAACCACAATATTTGTTCCATAAGACAGGAAGCACCAAAGCTTGAAGACAGAAAACATGGAAGTGGACGTCTAAATCGACGTGTAAATCAATGCTACGGTTACCTGATGATAATGCTGGTGTTCATGACAATATAGCTACTCAAAAGTAATAGTGTTGCCCATAACTTCACATTGTCTTGGAGAGATGATTAAAAGTTAATTATTGGCATCTATTATTGATTTGAGATTCACCTAGTATTCTCTAAAACAGCGGTTAGAAAAATGTTTGACCCAGGATGCCCCAAAAAAAGTATTTAATAGTTTACGAGCTATGAAATACTTTTTTTTTGCTACACAAATGTAGTCTATGGCTAAAATAATAACTTAAAATATTATATAAACGTATCATATAAATATATAAACATTTTATTAAAGCTAAAAACCTAATCAATGAATTGATTAAAAAAAGGGAAGAAATATTTCAAAATCATCTTGCAAGATTTTGGGCGGTTTGAAAACCACTTCTCTACAAGATATCCGCAATGCATTTAACATAAACCAATTCAATATGAGGAATAGGTCATTTCAATTAATAGTGTAACTATGACCCAAACCAATACTGGGCATTCCAAGGGTCCACATTAAGTCCACATCAAGTTTGCAGCAGCAAGTTTGGAAGTTTATTTAATGTCATAGCAGCAGGTGGTAATATAAGGTAACAAAGACAGAAACACTGTAAGACCATCCATTAAAGAAAAACGTTCACATAATATCTTTTTCCTTCAGTCAGTATTTACGCTGCCTTATAACATATAACAGTATTTAAAACATACTGTGAAGAATCGCCTGTGAGTTTTTATTAAAATAGCAGGATGGATACACTTAAACACACATGGAGATGTGGACTAAATATCTGCCATAAGCAGTGTGTCGTGTAAGGACCATTGCAGACAAATGAAAATACTACAGCTCCTATTTCAAAGATAAGGATGTATTGCAACAACAGACTGTCAGAGGAGGTTCAAGTAAAATTCAACATCAATTTCTTTACTGATGCAAATCACTCTTTCAGCAACAATGCACAACATGGCACTAACGTTAATCACTGAAAATGAACATGTGAGTTGACAAATCAGCATAACCTTTACACCGTGACTTAGCTTATCAACTGTCATTTTGTCTAATGTGAAGTCTGCAGTAACAGGGACATATACACAGACACCTATTCGAGTCAGTGATTTTACTGCTACAGGTCAAAATAGGATTATAAATATTGATAGTCTGTTGGAAACATGGAAGACTTAGACTATAGATATCCATTGTACAAATTTGAGCAGCTATTTGACATGTTTAAAAATGCACTAATCAGATGCAACAGCCAAATAGTGTTTTTTTAAAACAAGTTCATATGCATTTCAATTTAAATGTGTATTACATTGACCAACTGAATTAATGATTAATGATTACATTATCCAGAAAAACCTGTACTGAACTGTCTGTGCTACTTTAGTGTCTGTTGTCTGTTGACTTCCAACTGACTACACTGTTAGTCGGTTGGAAATACATTGTTTTTCTGTTGTGAACTAATTCGATTGGGCTGTGTGGGGTTGTCGCGCTGGGGGGAGGGGGACTCTTTAATTAATAACAACCCTATTTAAATAAATAGTAGGCATTGAAAAATACAACATTCATACCTACAGTAAGTTTTGCTGCACACTCTCTTCCCTGGTAAAATGTTTAATGCAGCTAGATATTGGCGTACTATACACTATAATATTTAATAGTGAATCTTAATTTGCATATTTGTCATTTAAATGGAATAAACATTTATATTATATTTGAGTGATGATTTTTTATTTCACATATGTAGATTATTACAAATGTTTAAATTTTTACCCATTTTAGTTCAGATACTGTTTTATTAGAGCACAAAATTTATCGGTATACATACAAAGATAGGTATATACAATTTATGACTTGACTCATGACAGTTTTACATTTAACTCTCCTCTGACTGAGAAATTCCAATAACTTATTTCTTTAAATTAGGACGAGGACATCGGCTTGGGAGATCTTGTGTGTGTGTGTGTGTATGTGGGTGTGTGTGTGCGTGTGTATGATTTCTGCCTGAAGCACATTTTTCGGGCACCACAAATTCAACGGTGAAACCATTAGGCTACAATCCTCCGAAAATATATTGTAATAATATGTTACAAATGAGATCATACAACTTCATAATGTACTTTCTCTACGTATATCCAAAAATCACCCCCCCCTCTTCTCATGCTTAGAGTTAAGACAAGACATTTTTTTAAAACTTACCTCTGGATTTTAAGAAGTGGACAGTGTAAGCAAATGACATTTTTCCCACTCACATTAAATGATTGCAATCTCAAGACTGGTCAACGCATTTCAAGAACATAAAATAAAGGCAATACGTGTTACAGGTGCACTAATAGACTTTCATGCAATGTTCTGATTTTTACGATGTGTAATGTAGACGAACGGATCGGGTCGCACAGGCTTTGGGTTGTTTTTGAGCATTTCCCTTTGAACATTTGGGGTTCATGTTTTTTTTTCTCTCTCTCTCTCTCGCTGAAAACCATGTTCGCTGACATGGGTCCGTGGACAAAATGAAAAAAAAGTAACCGACCAAAGAAACATTTTCTGGTGAAATCTGCATTGATTAACAGCTTTAAACTCGGGCGGTAATACCAGCATTCCATAACATTGATATGAACCATCACACTACCATGTGACGGGATCAGATGTCATTATGTGTAGTATACAGATGTGTTTAGTGTGGAACTGCCTGATAGGAGCTCGAGTGGGTGGGACGAATCGCAGAGCTTGTACTCTCGACTACCTCTCGTTTCCTTTCCCCTTTTTCTTTCTCTAACAAAGAGAAGAAATAAAAAAGTATATTGCTTCAAAAAAACTCTTATTATTATTATTATTGTTATAATTATTATTATTTTTTTTAAATATTGTGAAACATTTCATTCACGTCTTCTTGGGTCGTCTGGATAAGACAGAGCAAAGTTAAATACAGGGAGATGCTGTGATTCCAAGAGATTAATGATCGTTGATGGAACGTGACACGTGACCAATTCCCACGACCGCTTTACCGGGGTCCGTCTGTCTCGTCTGTCCGTCTGTCTCGGGCCAACCTCCCGTCTACCAGCAGAGGGCACAATGCAAGCACTGATGCATTGCCTGGGCGAGGAGGAGGAGGAGGAGGGGCTGAAAGAGCCGTCTGTCCCAGTCACAATAGTCAGTCCGAGGGCGTGTCCCTGCCCCGCTCCACCGCGGGCAGAGAAAAATCCCGTCTCTCCGCCCTCCTGGCGCCACTGGGTCATGTTAAAATGAAGCGTTCTCATTTGCTCCGCCCGGACGTGCTGGAGCCGCCCGCCCCTCCGTCCGCCTTGTCGGCGATCTCCGACGTGTCGAGCTTTTCCGAGCCGTCGCCCTTCTCGGACCGCTCCTTCTCGGACCGCTCCTCTCCCTCCCCCAGCTCGGACCTCTCGGACCGGGCGTCGGCGTCCCCCTCGGACTTCTCCTTACGCTCGGAGCGGTCGGGGTCTGTGGAGGACATACCCGGCTTGTCCCACTTGGACATCTCCTCGTGCTCGGCTATGCAGGTGGTGATGTTGGACGTCCAGGCCTTCATGTCGTCCTGCCGAGAGCCGGGAGAAAGGCACGGTCAAGTCGCCGTTTTGGGGGGGGTTGTGGGTAATATGGAACCAAGCACAGTGTATTTTGATTGGACGACTGCGTATACATTTACATTTACATTTAAGCATTTAGCAGACGCTTTTATCCAAAGCGACT
>JAOEHI010000006.1:283137-304131 GCA_025447815.1 Percopsis transmontana
GACGACTGCGTATACATTTACATTTACATTTAAGCATTTAGCAGACGCTTTTATCCAAAGCGACTTACAATTAGATACTTTTATGTAATTATATATATAATATACAGTGTATACTGTGACAGTAATCTGTGTCCATTAGATATCGCGTACAAATCTATACAGAGGGCGAAGCAACGCTGAGTCACATCCCTAAACGGAGCACTTCCCTCTGATTTAACTTCAACTTGGCTTACCTCGTCTTTAGCGTGGAATACAAAGTTAATTCCATCGTTGATTCTGTTGAAGAGAATTAGGGAAGTTAGCATTTGTCAGTTAGCAGCATAAATCTTTCATTGCCAAAAGTCGAAGACATCATCGGGTTTGGTGCTTTTTGTGTTTTACTGTGTGGCTTTGACTAATATGGAGAAGAAAAAATAAATCCTCAACCGGTTATTTAAGGTTATGAAGGGGTTTGAAGGTTTTGAGTAGCAGAGTTCCTGAGATCAGATATATTGTGACGCTGATGGAAATGCTGCTATTTGACAGTAAGATCTGGGAAAAACCGTGAAAATGAGCTCATTCTTACTGCAGCACAAAGACATTTTTCTTCTTCTTGTAGCCAACAGAGGGATCAAATACGCATAGACTCAGGTCGAGGGGAGGCTCTCCGTTGTAAGTCGTGGCGTGGTTCCTAGCATCCTTGTAGAACATCATCTTTCCCTCATTCAACACGCAATATACATTCACCCAAGACTTGCTGTGAGACACAAATAGGAAAAGGAATGACCATCATTTTAGCGTGATTTTGTTTTGTGAGGAAAATATGACTTCCTAAATAATTCTAGAAGAAATATCTTATATATTTTATTTCTTATATTGTGGTTTCATATACATACATATAATGTATCATTAACACTTTGATGATTCCTACAAGCTAATAAAACTGACAATATATTAGCTTCCCCCCCCCCAAAAAAAAAGACCAAATCTTTGTGACCCTGGTTGACCGAGTACCACTTAGACCCCTGTTCTCTAATGTAGGCCCTGTCATGTTTTCCTCTAGTGTCATTTATCAGCAGTCCACACACAGTACCTGTTGGGGCTCCTTTGCTGTGCGTCAAGGTCAGAAGTGGTTGCCTTTTTGCGGTAGAGGAAGCCTTCATTATGGGCAGTGTGTGAAGGCGGCTGGGGTGTGGTTGGGGCTCCGGTGGCTGGTGCGGAGCGGGACCGGCGGGTCTCCTCGGGCTCTTTGGGCCGGGGCCTCCTCCTGGGCTTGGGGCGGTCTCGGGCGCGGGGTCGTCCGTCAAAACGAGTCACGGGTGCAGAGAGACTGCTGGAAGGCCGGTATGGCTCTCCTTTGGCCTGAGACGAGGCAGATGCGAAAAAAAGAGTGTGTCACTCGAAAAGGCACAACAACAAACGCGGCCGCTGTGTCTCTGTGTTCTGCAGGCTCAACTCACACTTGCTGCCTCTCTCTCCTGGACCTGCTCCACAATCTCCGCCATGGTTGCTCTCTTTTCCCTGCGGTGATAACAGACTTTAGAGTTAGCCAAACATCAAAAGGGCAACTGCGTGAAAGTTAGGGTCGACCCCAAATAGTCGACTCACAGTCGAATCGTCGCCCAATGTGGTTATGAAACAAGGATCATTCCATTCCAGCTGTATGGTGGTTACATAGAATTCCCTGGTTTCTCCCAATAATCATGATAGACAGCCTTTTTTGGTATAAATATCAGCCTTTTTTTTTGTTAATGCAATTTAGCTTTTTTTAGCAGTGATTAGCTACTCCTGTGGTAACCAACGGTGTGAATGTTGGGACTTACGCTGAGCGTTTGTCCGAGCCCTCCTTCCCAGAGCCCTCCAGGTCACTGGAGTCCTGTCTCTGCGGCTTCTGCTTGCCACTGCCCTCCTGCTCGCTGGACGACTGCCTCTCCAGGCGCCTCCTGTAGCGCTCCTGCCGGACGATCAGCGGCAGCTCGTTCAGCCGGGCCTGGATCTCCTGTTCGCTGGAGGTCTGTCTGCCCAGCTTGTACTCCCTCTCTCGCCTCAAGTGGTCCATCTGGGGGTCCGAACGGCTGCCGCGGGGGTCCCTCTGGAGCCGGTTGTGGAGGAGGTCTAGGCCCGACTCTGGGCCTATCGTGTCAGCCATGGGGATGTCCCCGTACTGTTCCCTTTGAGCTCGGCTAGCCTCCAGGAGGGGGTTCACGGCCTTGTGGATGTGGTTGATCCTGGGCTGCACAAAGTCGGCTTTCAGGTGCTGCCACGCGTAAGCCATTTTAGGGTCCATGATGCTGCCACTCTGCGCCAAGTAACCAGAGCTACCTAGACTGCTACTGCCATAGTGATTTTGTGCCAGCAATCCTGAACTACCCAGCCCCCCGCCGCCCTGGTAATTCTGGGCTAGGTAACCTGAACTTCCCATGTTTTGCTGCTGTGCCAAATATCCTGAACTTCCCATGTTTTGCTGTTGTGCCATATATCCTGAACTCCCTACATTAGGCTGCTGTGCCAAATACCCAGAACTTCCCATGTTTTGCTGCTGTGCCAAATACCCAGAACTTCCCATGTTTTGCTGCTGTGCCAGATACCCAGAACCTCCCATGTTTTTCTGCTGTGCCAGATACCCAGAACCTCCCATGTTTTGCTGTTGGGGAAGATAGCTGGAGCTTCCCATACATCCAGTGCTCTGCTGTTGAGATAAGCTAGCTGACCCTTCCAACCCCCCAATACCTTTATAGTTTTGCATCAGTAGGCTAGAGGTGCCCAAACAGCCAGTACTCAGTCCAAGGTACCCAGAACTCTCTGCTCCACCTGCAGTTTGGTTGTTCATACCAAGGTAACCCGAAGATTCTCCGCCACTGTTTTGTGGGTTCAAGCCCAGGTAGCTATTTCCACCTCCAGTCCCAAGATAGGTGGAACTGCCTTGTCCGCTGCCCTGCTGATCCGACCCATGGTAACCCGAGCCGTTCAGGACGGGGTTGTAGGTGGCTAGGGTTGGGGCCAGTCTCAGGGGTGTGGCCCCAAGCTCTAGACCTGCCTGCGTGAGCTCAGGTTTAATGTGGACCTGAATGGTCGGCCTCCAAAGAGATGAGGTAGCGCTGATGGAGGGAAGGCTAGGCATCAGGCATGACAAGGGGAACATCCTCCGGCTCGAGAGCGGGGTCGTCTTTTTCTCCTCTTCTTTTGTCTTCTCAGCCTGAGGGAGTGGAATTAAAACACACAACATCACGGCATAAACAAACATGAGAACCTGCTGCCAGAGGTATAGTACTGCACAGTCCATCCAAAATAACAGAAATAATGCATACGTTTCTCTTTAAAAGCAGATTAAAGTGTGACTCGGTGGTGCGAGAGAGCAGAAATGGGAGAGCACGCCAGCGATGGTGCTCGTCATGCAATAAAGGTCACAAGCCAGACGGGAGCCCGCGATGCTGCAGACCCGCGGCATGCGCCCCCTGCCCCGGTACGCCAGCGGGACCCCTTGCGCCGCGTTAGTATTCCTCTGTAGCCGTGCGGAAGCCGGAACTCCAACCTAATGGGTGAAACACTCATCTACAGTCGGGCTTACTGCGGAAAGCTGGCGTAGCGAGCTGAAGCGTTCTTTCCAAGTTACGGCCGCCTTGCGGAAAGCCTCGTGGCGGAGGATGAGCTGCTCAACTTCATCTGTCTGGGCCTGGGCCCCTCCACCCTCCGCCTCCCTGGAAGTGATCAGCGGCTCCTTGGCCTTTAGCCAGGCCTCTGCCTTAACCGTCTCCTGGGCAAACTGGAACATCTCCTGCTCTGGAGACCATAGCAGACACAAGGGCCAGTCACAAATCTGTTTGAACGCACACTGGAGACACGCTTTGTGTACTTTGAATGCATTTTATGGTGCTCACAGTGAGCGTGTGTTGCTTGTTCCAACTGGTAAAAAATGCTTCAATTACGCATGAACTAAACACGACAACCTTTAGTAATGTTAAAGGGATGCTTCTCGATTTGTTTAAAGTGTTGTGTTGAAAGCCGTGCTGGAAAACTCTCTTTAAAGAGCTCAACAGCTTACATTCCTCTCTACTCCACCCACTACAGTGCTCATAGGCTCACACCGTTCTCTACCCCGCATTTTTTACTTACTGCGCTGTAGTCTTTCCTGATGCCTGTCCCATTTTTCAGCCATATCCTTCTGCTTTGCTAGAAGGCTGTCCAGGTTCTCTTTTATCTGTAGTGACAGACACATAGTATTCCTCATCACAACATCTTGATGAAGAGTGAACCCTTTAAAGAAGAATTTACATTTTGGTAAACCCTCGACTCTGCAGCTTCCTTACCTGAGTCCCCACAGCGACTTTCGCCATAAACTAATCCCAGAAAGACCAGAAATTAGACCAGAAGTTAGACCAGAAATTCGTTGTTGTATTCATTTGCCGCTGACCAAGTTTCTCCAAAACATACTTCTAACACATCTGCATCTGATCGCCATCTCCAATGGCAGTATATACTGTATGTATTCTCAAATTACAGCATTTTATTGTTTTATTTATGGTCTATTTCAATGAATCCAAAATACATATCTTTATGTATATCATATCTTTAAAAAAAAAATTTGAGTATGCTACCAGTAGAGACAGTAGAATGCATGCTACCAGTAGAGACAGTAGAATACATGCTACCAGTAGCAAGTATGAGAAATTTTAGAAGTCAATGGAGGATGAAAATAATAATCTAGTTCTGGTCCGCGGGCAATAGATTATTTTTTGAGAATTTACATTGAGGTAAGGAAATTACAGAGTGGAGGGTTTGACAAAAGGTCAATACGTCTTTAAGGACATCTGTGATTGTGATTGTAATTATAATGGGTGATATTGTTGGCTAGCCAGACCTCCACAGCGGCGGGGTTGCCTGCAGCTAGCAAGATCTTCCCCAGATCCGCACACTGATGTATGGTCTTGCTGCGGCCATCTATCTTGGCTTTCAGCTCCTGGTGTTGTTTCATCATCCCCTCCAGGGCTGCCGCATCCCTGAAGCACCATTAACACAGAGCATAACCAACCCTCATGGCTTGACAAGACACCAAAAGTACAGTTGCAGTGGTCAAACATTTCATTAGTATATACTGTATGTGTGTCTGTTGACCAGTTAGATTGTACTCTGATTAGAACGGTATCAGGAGACCCTGTTATTAAAGTTCCCACGCTGTTAATATTTCACAAATGATTGGAGTAGCAGTATATTTCGTACCAAGCCAGTAATGAAATTCAGTCTGTGGGGATTGCATTACATACAATGTAAAAACCCATAGGCAGTTCCTTAACTAGATGACACACTGTATCGAGCGGGTCTCCCCCCCGACACACACGGGGCCGGACCAGACACAACTGACTAAAGAAGAAGGTAGCTTTTCAGATGGACTCGTACCTGGGTTCATCCCATCTAATCTGGCCCATGATGCCTTCCATCCACATGAGGTTCTCGCGAACCACTGAGAAGAACTGCACCTTGTCTGTGACTGAGGTGACCTGGACGCGGCTGGCCTCACAGGAGCTGAGCAGCTCTCTCCATGAGTCCATCACTTCCTGCTCTCTCACCATTATGGCCTCGGCCTTCTCCCCAGCATAGATGGTCCTCAGCTGGGCTGCGTTCTCCTGCAGCTGCCTTACCTGCAACAAGGTCATTACTAGCTATTGGCTTCATCACACAGTGAAGCGATTGCCTGTTTTAAGTTATTGTGTCTGATTTCTTTAAGCTATATATACTCACAATACCCGCCCAAACAGGTGTAACAAAACTGACATAAGAGAGTCAGGGAGTTGTCAATCAAACAAACACGCCCACATAGTCCGGAGAAGTGTTTGAATCAGTCACATTAACTCTTGTGTGTGCGGGTGTACAAGGACTTTAAGGGTTTCGGACTACCAATGTAAAAAATGCCTGCTTCAGCTTCTCTTGTTTTTTTAGATATAATTCCATGAAAAAAGATGAAATAAAATGTCATATTTATGGGATTTATCACCTTCTTTCCAGTGTACAAAACACGCACCCACCCAAGATATACCCTCTCACTCCATTTGATCAATAAACAGACAAGTACCCTAAAACGGAGAATTGCTGATAAGACAACCTAAATACAGCTGCCACTCAAAAATGTCGACGCCCCAAAATATTTCTTTCCATGTACAGGTCTGTCCACAACACACCAATGTCCTTGAACAGAAAGAGAGAGAGAGAGAGTGTTTCAAGAGGAGCACACCTGTGAGACCAGCAGTTGAAGGGCATGCTCAAAGGAGTGCATGAGTCTCTGCAGGGTGGCTGGGTTGGCGATGCTTGCCTGGCACGCCCTCACCTCTGGCAGCTGCCGTATCTTTCCTGCGATCTGAGCCAGGACCTGCAGCCCAACACAGGACAGCGCTGTCATCAGCAGACAACGCGAGCGGAGAGCGTCACACAGAGTCGAAACCGGTGCCAGTTTGGAGCCGTACCTCTTTGCAGTCCGTGAAGAACTTGTGGAGCTGGTGGGATGCGGCCAGCATCTGCCTACGCGTCTCCATGAGCTCCAGGAGGTCGGCCCAGGACTCGTTCAAGCCGTCTTTCCACTCGGCGATGGTGGCCGCGTCCGTGTGACCGCAGTCGATCATCTCGTTCACCATTTTGTTCACCTGCTCCATGCGCTGCTGACCGACATTGTTGGTTTCCGAGGAGAACTTGGTGAAGTTCTCTTGAAGCACCTTGGGGAACAGAGATATAACTACAGATAACTACACAGCAGAGATAACTACAACATATACTGTATATGAACAGGTGTGAACCTTGGAATGCACTTTGGGAGAACTGCATGAAATGCATTTGTTTATAGTTTGTTTATAAGTTTTTAAGTGGCCACTTTATTAGGTACAGCTGGTTAATGCAAATATCTAACCAGCCAATCACAGGTCAGCAGTGCATACAAGCATGCCGACATGGTCAAGAGGTTCAGATGTTGTTCGGACCTAGCATGGGAGTGGGGGAGGAAAATGTGGTCTCGGAGCACCTCTGGTGGACGGACACTCACCGTGACGTCCTCCAGGTCCTGCCCCAGGTCCGTGGAGCTGGCCACGGCCTCCCGCTCGGTGATCCACCTCTCCAGCTCCTCCACGTCCTTGTGGAGCTGGTAGAGCCAGTACTGCTGCTCCAGCCTGGTCTTCCTGTGCTCCACCATGTCCTTCAGGGACACGTAGAGCCTGTCTATGTGCGACTGCTGCTTGGTGATCTGCTCGCTGCTCCCGACAGAGAGGGAACACAGAGGAGGGTAAACATGTAGTGGGGGCGGGAGGGGAACCTGCCAGGGACCTGTCCAGAGCATCTGTCACATGGTACACCTCCAACCATCTGGCAGTTAGAGCTGGTAAACACACTGATTGTATTCTATGGTCAGGGCTTGATTGGCTCATAAAGTGGCTCTCTAATGTTGTCTTGAGTGATGGCTAACAGCGATGACAGGTAACAGGTGCAGGTTGTGGCTTGCTTACTTTCCTTCTTTGTGTGTCTTTCTGGAGAGGACGTCAAGGTGCTATGTGTGTGTGTGTGTAGGGTGTGTAGGGGGTGTGTAGGGTGTGTGTAGGGTGGGGCACACCTCGTACCTTTCTGGGTGTCCCAGTTCCAGGAGGCGCTGGCACTGCTGGGACAGCATGCCCACGGTCTCCGCGTACGTCTCCACCGTCTGCTCCAGGGCCAGGTGGCCCTTCAGCAGCTGCAGGGTGCTGGCCTCGTCCTGCAAGGCCACATGTGGAGATATTAGCACCTGACGGTGAAACCCCCCGATCCACAGCCAGGTGGATGGACGTTCTATTCTGTGGGCGGAGCCATTTTGCGTGTTGCCATAAGGGAGCCATTTCAAAATAAAAGCCAGCCCACTCTGAGTGTAAATCATTGAACTGCATACAGTACGTCCAACTTTTACTTTGACGCGCAGTGGAGATACAGTATATTGGGTAAAATGCGTCCGTCGCCATCTTAGATTTCGCCCCATGGCTGTCATCGACGTATGTCAACGGAACGAACGGGGGTTTGTGGCTTCTAGTTACCTCATAGTTCTATGGTCCGAACGCCACGTAGCGCGCCGGGCTCCTACGTACCGTGCCTTTCTCCTCATTGGCCAGCTGGAGCTTCTGGCCGGACAGCCAGGACTCCACCTTGACGGCCTCGCTGTAGTACTGCTGGGCCTGCAGCACGGCGTCCAGCATCACCGACCGCCGCTCCGCCTCCAGCCGCAGCACCTCCCACAGCTGGCGCGTGTGCCCCGCCCCCTGCCGCACAAAGTCCACCTCGGGGGTCCGCAGCGAGGCGATGATGCCCGCCCGGTCCAGGACCTCCTCCACCCGCGCCCGCCGGCCTGTCAGCTCCCTCTGGAGTGTCTGAGGGAAGCCGTGGGACGGCCAAAGTCACGTTTCAGCTGCCCGGTAAATACACAGCGGGGTTCTGCGCCGCGGCACAGGGGGTGATAATGAAAAGTGGTTCTAGCGCCCTCACCTGGTTCTTTTTCACATGCTGCTGTACACTTTGGAGGTTATTTCCATATTCTTTGGAGGACGCCAGGGGAAGCCTCTCCTCAATCCACACCTACACAACAGATCAGACAATGACCATATCTCACAATATGGAAGACATGGAGGCCATTTTGACTGGACGCTAAACTGGCTCGGCACCCAAGGTTCAAATAAAAGCGGAGCGGTGGTTTTGAAATAAAAACACACTGTTCTAACAGCTGGACAGCAAAGGCTCGTTTATGCTCCCTTCACGTACGAAATGTAGCGCGTCCGTCTCAAATGTTCCACTGGACATCCACTAGAGTCCGCCCAATCTGTGCCTAGTTACCGTCCGATTTCCTCCCAACTGTTCTGCACCACCAACTAGATGTTGTAATTTCTTACTAGATCGCACAATCCATTTTCAAAATGTTTTAAAGTTTCTTCTTCTTGTCTACAAGACATCTGGTAGCGTCTTACTTGACTAAACTGTGACTAAAACCGCCCACTGCCATTTTCAGTGGTACTGCTCCGTTTCGTCCGTCTCTCGACGTATCCGTAAGCTACCCGAAAACGCGTAGAATGCGTACAAAAGTACCGCAGAGTATCCGTAAGCGTATTTAACGCAGAGCATAAACTGGCCTTGGCGCGTTGTCGTTTTGTACACATGGGTTTGTTCAGATGGCTCAGAGAAGGAAAGGGATGGTGGGGGTTAAGAGCATGCAGCCGCTGTACAACTCACTATCTCGTCCTCCAGGTCCTGGGCCACCTGGTGCATCTCTTTGGAAGCCAGCAGGATGCGGCGGCGCTCCTTCAGGGGCTCAATGAGGCGCACGATGCGGGTCTCCACCTCGCCCGGCTGCTCGCCCGCCTCCCTGTCCCCCGCCATCAGCACCCGCTGGGGGAGGCCGACCCCGTGCAGGCTCCCCAGCTCTCCAGCGTCTTTATAAAAGTCCCCTATCTGGGACTCCATGGTCTGGGACACAAACAAAGAGAGAGGCCCCCGGTGAAAGGCAGGCGGCTAGCTAGCTAGCTACAGCTGTAGCGTTTTCACGGTTACATAAGGGGCTTGTCGTTTAATGTGACATGGGTGGGGTGGACGGACGCTACAGCCCCTAGGAGGAGGAATTACAGAGGCCTCAATATCTGTATAAGCAAAGTGTCAAGGCACGTCAGTACGGGAGGGGAAAACACCCGAGAGAGAGCTGCAGTGACGCTGGTTTAACTGCAAATGTGTTTATTTATTCAATACCATAACATAATATAACATAAAGATATATAGCATAACCAAGCATAATCAGCACCGGCAAATGTAGGAACTGTTTTAAAGATAATCTAACCAAACACAGCACTGTATCGCTGTAGTCATGTAATGCAATGAGACCTCTGTCAGCCTTGGGACTCACCTGGAATCTCTGCAGCTGCTCGTTGAAGGTAGGCAGGTGGTGTGCCTGCTCCAACTGGGGGTGCTGCCGCTCCAGGTGCGAGAGCTGGCTGTCCAGGTCCGAGTAGCTCTTCACCGCCGGCTCGGGCTTGTTGTTCTCGAAGAGCTGCCGGGCCTTGGCCTTGGTGGTGCTCTCCAGATCAGACCAGCACTCCCGGATCTCCTCCAGCTTCTGCTGCACCACCGACCGCAACTCGGGCTTCTCTTGGATCAGCTCCTGACCCTCCTGGAGACACGGGAGGGAGAGAGAATAATAATAATAATAATAATAATAATAATAATAATAATAATAATATCATAATCAGACCCACCTCCCCCACAGCCAATATGTAGCATCCACTTGGATGATGCGACGGCAGCCAGAGGGCGCCAGTACGCACACCACACAATAGCTATACAGTGTGGAGGTGAGCAGAGGGAGAGTTAGCCAATTTGTGATTTTAAGGGACAATTTGGGACCATTGTTTTGGGGCCGATTTTGGGGGATTTTTACTGACCACAAAGAGTCAGCCCCTATTCACAGTACACTGTCCCCTGTCACGGCACTGGGGCATTGGGATCCACACTGACCACAGGGTGCCCCCCTCCTAACCGCACCAACACCTCTTTCAGCAGCATGGCTCTAGTGTTGGGAAGGATTCAAGATGTCCTCTCTTTCTGCTTGAGCCTCTGTCTGTATAATGTTACGTCACTAAACCAGTGGTTCTTAAACAGGGCCCCCAAAAGGACGTAGTTCCATCGTTTGGGACTCCAACGTGCATGCGTGTGTACACTCACGGCTAAAATTTTTCTTTTTATTTTGCTTTATAAATCTACGGTTTGGAGAACCACTGACTACAGTGTGAAGGTGTATTTGTTACTGTTACAAAACCAACACGGCTTATCAATAGCATAAAGATAATCCTGTCTCTGCTGAGTGGCTTCATGGTCGCTGCTACATGTGTTTAATATCAGCTTTATGGGTTTGGATGATCACTGCTAATATTATTGTAATGTCACAAAAATCCATGAATTGTACACTCATTTTACACTCATAGCAGTCTTATAGCAACCCCCTTTGATGGCCGATATTATGTTCTTCGTACTCACGACTCTGGAAACAGCTCTTTAAACTGGCCTTTGACCTTTGCTACAATGACAAGAATATACAATAGTAGAATATGCAGTAGTAGTAGTCAATACATGCTTGACATCATTGTAAATCGCTGTTATTTCTGCGGGGCCTTGTGCTTTGCCCCCCCCCCCCCCCCCAATTCGCCATTTGCAAGAGGCAGGTGTACGGAGCAAAGCTCAGCCTCGGGCTGACCTAAAACCATGCACGGGAAGTCTAACACAGCCCCAGTTCTGTCCATTGGCCGTGACCCCCGTGGATACATCTCGAGCTGGTGTTCACGGCGTTGAGGCGGATGAGGAGATGTGGAGAGATCAAAGCTTGTGGCGTTTTCCTTTGTGGCGACGTACTAGCTAGCTGTTGCTCCCCAAAATAGCTTCTCCCCAGTCTCCTGCCATGCTTCAGACGTGGGGGAGCAGGAAGGTGTTTTCCATAGCGGAGCCGGCTTTCATATTAGACATTTCCTCAACTGGGTCATGAGGGGCCCTTGGAAATAGCATGATGATTTGAACATGCCTGCTATTCCCCACATGCTTACAGTTATATTATATATTATATTATATTCATATTTATATTTTGTAAATTATTTAATATATATATTTTAATTTTTTAGATTTATATTATTATAATTAAAAATACACAGTGGTCTCTTAATATTTCCATGGATATATATACACACACACACACACCTACAGTATATACAGTATATACTGTATATACAGTATAAATAATTTTATTTCCCAAATCCTGCTCCTCTCCTTAATCTTTCACAGAGAGTTGGACCTATGCTGTGGCTTTCATAATGCAGTGCTGCATTCCTCCTCTTGGCACGGGCTCACTGCTTAACTGCTGCTAGTGCTCGCTCTCTCGCTCGCTCTCACTATCTCTACTCAGCCTCGCTCGCCCTCTCATAATGCAGAGCAAGCAGAAAACAGTCTCTCTCTCTCTCCCTTTCTCTCTCCTTGCGCTTGGCTTTCCTGACACACAGGCAGAAGGCGAGGGAGAAGAAATCAAAGGCCGGGTGGAGCGAGGAAAGGAGAAAGGCATTGCACGAAAGAATCGTTGAAAAGGGGATAAAAAATAAATAAATAAAAGGTTTATGGAGGCAGAATTTAGGCTGCGGGTGTGCAGGGCTGTGCTGGAGCACAAGGCACGCTGAGGGGGGGGGGTATACAAGGTAGCCATCGCTGATTTGATCGTGGCGACTGGCAATATTACAACAGCTACTACAAAGGACCCTGCTGTTATGGTACCGTTGTGTCACCAAAATCCGCAGGCCTGCTCATTCTGCTGAGACGGCAGCGTGGAATGGTGGGTGGCATTGAACGCCTTGTTCTCTACTGCCGGCATTAACACGGGAGCGTTCACAGTCAGTGCAACAGTCACATCATGAAACTTATCGCCGTTATCTAGCTAATTTTTTGTGCAAACGATAACGCCCGCCTTATCTTTTAATATGCTCGAAGCAGGCCATATACAGTATAACCTGCTCCAACTGAACATCACTCGTCGCACGGCTGAAAAAAACAGACGTGAAATACTGAAGATGTTGTCATAATCTGAAATGATCAAATTTAAGAGGAACAACTATGAGTGGACCAACGTGACAGCTCCAACAGTCTGTTGACGGAGATGCTGCTATCGTGCTGTGGAAGGACAAGGCTGGGAGTCTCTCCTGCCTACGGAGTGGTCAATGGCCTGCCTGCAACTCGGCTGGTCAAATCAGTCATCAGCACAATGCACCTTGACGGTATACTTTAGTTAGTACAGTGCATCGTACAACATTGTAATACCTTATCATACCTGTATATTACTCGTTGTTGTCACAGCTTAATGACATTTACGTGCAGTACCTTGCATGATTGAGAACAAAGACGTCAAAAGGTTACATTTCTGAGGGCTTTTTGCTAATGCACTGTAGTGTCTCATGCAGCCGTTCATCTTAGAGAACCCCTCTAATCACCTCAGTCATGTCAGGAATGTATAGAGGGTTTGATTTAGGAACCCAGTATGACACTGCACAATTATATTTTATTTTGTCTCTGTTCCGCAAATATCACCAAATGACAGAGCAGCTGTGTTGTTGTGAGGGTGTAATATTGTTTATGTAGACTTATTATACTATTACTAGGCTACTATTTGCCTTAGATGTGGGTGGGGCGGAAAACAGAGTTTGAAACTTCTAAACCAATCCAATGCCTTGTGAAGGTGGAATTCTTGTATCCTTGTATCCAGCCGTCCCGGAAGGGTTGGATCCCTTCTTTTGCGGCCCCTTCATAAGGTTTCTTTCATTTTTTGTCTTTCCCTTTTTCCTTGCCCAATTGGAGGATATGATTTAGAGTTCGGTTTCCATGGGAAATGTTGGCCTGTGCAGCCCTTTGAGACTGTTAAGTGATTAAGGGCTTACGTTACAGGCTATAAAAAAATATGCTTGACTGGACTTGATTTCAAAATGTCAAGATAGTAAACTAGCAATTTTGAACACTGTTCCATTTGTTATGATTGTTTTGGAGTTTCCCCCATGACTCACAATGAAACAAGAATGGCAGAGGGATGCTGCACCCGCTTATAAAGGTGCCAATTACAGTGTTCGGAGAATCAGAATTTGTACAAAATGTTGTTATAATCTGATCATCTAATACAGATTTACAAACATTTAAATATCAGACCACACCCACTAGTCAAGTTTATTGATTCACAGCAGCCATGGTGTTTGAGCTCCCTGTCTTTTATTTTTACCCGCCTTACTTATGAATGCGTAAGTAAGCCATTTGATATGGATCTTTTTATGATGTTTGCTATAGAGCCACCATTAGGGAGATGTGCACAATATTATCAGTACATTCTTTAACACCAACTGTCAAATAATTTGAGTCATGATAATCACATAAACCCTTGCATGTGCTTTCGTGCATGTTGGTGTAATAAACTGGACATTTTAAGTAGCAATAGCATAGCAATTTAAAATTGACTTTGGTCCAATAAGTAAACTTCCATAATACAGCTTATCATAGCGTCCTGTAAAGGATCTCCAAATTACATCCAAAATGGGAGCATTATAAACATACAGTATCTACAGGACAAAGATATCACATTTACCGGACTAGTCAAAATGTGTTTTGTTATTTTGGATTTCATTTTCTTATATGGCCTTGTCTCGACCTTGTAGGTAGGAACAGATCTATCTAATATCTACTAACAATGACTTTAGCAGCCCACTATAATTTCTAAGATATAATTTCTAAGATTTAACTATTTAGTGAGCACAGCATGTTTCCTGATTCAGTTAAGGATTCCATCGTGAGGAAAAATAAATAAAACGCATAATACCAGTGAAATGTACGAAACGTTGAAATGGAAGAAAGAAAAAATTTTTTTTTGCATTGTTGTGAATAACCTTTTAATTAACATATTACCTAAATGAAACCTAATAAATAAATCTATGATTAAAATCAAACATGCCATAATCAGCAATGAAGGAAACTAAACCAAATAAAGTCCGAAGGGGAACACAAAACATCCATTCACATGCAAGCAAACACTACAGATTTATGAGGTAATAATAACTTAAAAACATTCTCCTTTAAAATGTAATATGTTCTCCGCAAACGCAACAAATATTTACAACTTTTAACTGACTCTTTTGTGGTGTCGCTGCTACAAAGCTAGCTTTTGTGAAGTTGCAGTGTGGGTTCAGAATCACACGTCCTCCCTGAATGGCTCGAGGAGCCTAGCGTAGCACGTATGAATATGGCATGTCGCGTTCTGATTGGCCCAGCACGCCTGAACATATGAAGTTTTGCGTTCTGATTGGTCCCAACACCCGGGCATAAGCTGCCCAACTGTTTGCGGGATATAAATAATGTAATGTTGATCACTGAAATAAGAAATACTAATATATGATACTTTAGCAGTTTGATATGAGCACAAGAAGCCGCAGTCACGCTTGTTAACACTTTGGTTATGTAGAAGCTCACTTGGAATTTTTTTTATCAGTTTTGCCCACATACAGAACTATCCCATACATTATATATTATAGGTATAAAACAGAATGTGCCAATAACAATAATTTTAAAAATCCTTTATTGTATCAAATAGGTATTCATAGGATATTTTGCACAGTGATTATTGGTTGAAAAATAAAAGATATGTGAGATCATAGTTATCGCTTATAACTCACTATTATTTACATTCTACGGTGTGGGTCTACGGTGTGGATCAGCATATTCCATTTTTATGTACCAAATATCCTTATATATAAATATGTGTGGGAAATGGACCATCGGACTATACATGCAAGTATAGTTCTGTTCATGGGCAGTCAGGCGTGCTATGCCAGGCCCCCCGAGCCATTTCGGTGGCATAGCTATTCTGGTACCCACACGGTTCTGGTACCCACACCGGTGCATCTTCCTGTTTGAATCACCGCCCCTATTTTAAAACACCACCTTCACAAGGCATTGGATTGGTTTAGAAGTTTCAAACTCTGTTTACCGCCCCACCCACATTTAAGGCAAATAGTAGCCTAGTAATGGTATAATAAGTCTACATAAACAATATTACACCCTCACAACAACACAGCTGCTCTGTCATTTGGTGATCTTTGCGTAATAGAGACAAAATAATAAAAAATAATTGTGCAGGGTCATACTGGGTTCCTAAATCAAACCCTCTATACATTCCAGACATGACTGAGGTGATTAGAGGGGTTCTCTAAGATGAACGGCTGCATGAGACACTACAGTGCATTAGCAAAAAGCCCTCAGAAATGTAACCTTTTGACGTCTTTGTTCTCAATCATGCAAGGTACTGCACGTAAATGTCATTAAGCTGTGACAGTAAAATTAACCGGATATGATGGTTCAAATGAAGCAAAACGATTGTGGAGTACAATGAGCAGATATACCTATAATCAAGAGAAATATTTTTTGTAACGCAACCTAACTGATGACAAAACTAGCTGGTCACTGTAATAAGATACATATAATTAAAATGAGTGCTTTGTTTTACCTTATACATGGCTCACTGTCTACTCACTGTCTATAAAGATACACTGCCATACTTGCCATACTTGCCATAGCACTAAGGCCACTTTGGACAAAACTGTTTGAAAGTAATAGCTGATTCCAAGCTGCAAAACCTTTCCCCAAAACTTCAGTCGTCTGTTGTTGAAAAAATCAGCAGGTAATCTATTTCCATATGCAGTATACGTGCATTACAGTAGATCTAATGTTTTGCCTCCAGTCACCATAAAAAGTCCCTCAGTTTAGAGAAACTACATTGTGTTGGAACACGCATCCCATCTGATACTGGGACAAAGTATCAGAGTATGCAGTATTTTCTCCACTGTGCCCTCTCTGGGCACATCTGCCCTAATGGGTGTGAGTTTCCTCGATTGCATTATAGTTTTCCTGACACTGTGTAGGTTTAAAAACCAAACGGTCCACGTTGTCCGTGTCAGCGGCTGTAAAGAGCGGCAGAGAAGGGTGCAAGCCCGGGAGTGTTGTAGGTGGAGGAGTAGGGAAGCGTGTGGGAGGGAATGCACTCTGTTTCAAACCCACAACGTTTTTGTATCAATGTTTGAGGACAATGGTGCGCCTCCGGCAGAGCCATTTACTCGTGGTCTACCTCTATAGAGCCACGGTACATTTATGTGTCTACAACACACCCTGTTGACCCCTAAGCCCGTCGGTAAAGCTTGGCAAAAGGTCAAGCTTGGAGCCACTGGAACGCAGAAAGGTCCACAGACGCAAGCCGAGCCTGGTGTGCTGAGTAAGTACCCAGCGAGAGGAGAGGCACGGGCCTCGTGCGGGAACACTTCCAAAAAGGACACAGAGTTCTCCAATCGCAGCAGGCCGCAGCTCATCTTTTCTCTCCCGTTTTTCAGGTAATGGGGCGAGGGGGCGAGAGAGAGAGAGAGAGAGAGAGAGAGAGAGAGAGAGAGAGAGAGAGGAAGTGATGTTAGCAGGGCTACAGAGACACGAAGGTCCCTGTAACAATCTGACCAGGGCTTCAGAGGCACAGCACGGCCGCCACAGACGAGCCACAGCCGAGCCACAGCCGAGCCACATGGCAGCCATCTTCTGCTCTGCCAATCCCTTCTGTTTGTGTGTCTGGTGTTTGGCATGAGAGGGTTTACAAATACGCTGATGATTCAGAAGCAAAGCAGTATCCTGTTTCAGTCCGCTATCAGTTCCGCCTGAGATGTCCTTCTATATGGTGGGGCTTAAACACGTTGCAACCGCTCGACTGCTCCACTGGGTTCCACTGGATTCAAAACGTTTTGGCCTTTAGTAAAAATAATCTGTCTGTATATCAGAAGAGCATAAATGCCTAAGTTAAAGGGAAACTTATGGAAACCTATTTTTCCATCTTAGAGTGTCCAAAATATCATTAGGAACAAGTACCAATCGAAGTTTCTCCTGTACTGAGTTAGAACGCAAAAAACGTGGATAAAATGGAATCCTATGGGGCACTGGAAACATCTGAATCATGGGACAATATTTTTGCCGCTGACAGACTCATAATGTTATTATAAGTGCCTGTCAACATAGAAAGGGTCCCTACAGAGATATACCTGTGCATATTTATCTGTAGAAAATAATTATTTCTCAAGGCTGTCTCCATTTCCGCTGTTCTGACGTTCAGTCTATTGTAATCGATTGTCGACGCGATGTAGCGGGTGAAGAGCAGGCTAGCCTAACGTTACAGGCGTGATGTACATAAACCGTACCACACAGTGCTTTTAAAGTAAAAAAAAAAAACTCCACTACATTGGGTGAGCTCTATAGTAAACATTAGCAAAAAGCCCCTTCATCGACAATCGATTACAACGGACTGAACGTCAGAAAAGCAGAAGTATAGACAGCCTGGGACTGACTGGAGAAATAATCATTTTCTACATTTGCTTTACAGTAATTGAGGGAAATACGCACATGTATATCTCTGTAGTTCTATGTTGACAGGCACTTATAATAACATTATGAGTCTGTCAGCGGCAAAAATATTGTCCCATGTTTCCGATGTTCCCAGTGCCCCATAGGATTCCATTGTATAGCGTTCTAACTCAGTACAGGAGACATTTTGATTGGTGCTTGTTCCCAATGACATTTTGGACGCTCTAAGATGGAAAATTAGGGCCCAGGTTGAAAAATCCTGAAGTTTCCCTTTGAGGTTGATGATTCCTTTGTGTTGGGGCTGAGGAGAGGTTTACAACAGGCTGGTCTCAACAGATCCTAGATTGGTTCATAAAAAAGACAGACGTCGTGCTCACCCTGCTTAGCCTTTACTGTCTGTTTGCTCTTAGCACCAGCTATGAAGCAACATCAACTAATTTCCATAATCCAAATGTCTGTCAGCTGTCATTTCGGACAGAGCATTCATGAACTGAAATTAATAAACCATCTAACTGTAGTCTTAGTTAGTCTTGGTGAATGCGGCTTTGAATGGACATGATATCTGTATATTGCCCGGTTTGGTGTCCTACTGTGTTTATTATTTATCAAAACACACATTTCTTCCTACCTGGCCAACCAAGATCACCAATAAGACAACTCCCTAAAGGTAAGTACTGTATAGTGGCAGGTGTCCAAATAGGCCATGGTGTACCATTAGTTACAGATCGCTATATGGTCACAGTTAACAAACAACAGTCAACAAACTATGAACAAAAACTAGCCTAATGTTCAATTCAATCTTTGATGCATTCTGCAAAATCACTAACATTTAAAAAAACATAAACTTAAAACTACCACCTACAGAAAACATTAGGCCCATTTAAACTACAGTCCCAATGAAGAAATTATAATAATGTGGTGTTTGGACATTAAAATGCATGAATGCAGTGCAAATAAACAATCATTTCCAAATGATTTAATGTCACTGGGAGAACGCTGTATTTTTGATTTCAAATTGGCGCTTTAAGATAGCTGGTCTTCTACCATGGGAGGTTGTTAAGGAAAATAAGCATGATATGGATATGGATATTTCTGCGTTATGTATGAGGGTTGATGTTTAGTCACTTAAGTATCTAATTCTGTATGGAAACTATGTAATTTGGCTCAGCTTTCATCGTTCTGGACAAATTCAGCAATACAGAATTGGAAACGCTTTAGCAGACACGTTATATGGCGTTTCTGAAATGAAGCCTAAAAGATTTACATCTGTAGAGCCCACCTGAGCTTCACCGAGGCAGGGGGCATGGCGAATGAGCTGTTCCTCTGTCAGGTTTGCAAAGCACCCTGGGTAATACGGAGGGGGATGGGGGGGGTGGAATGAATCGAGCGCATGGCCACACAAGTGTGTGTGTTCATACGTGCCAACATGTATATTACCAACGGTAAGGAAAGCGGGGGGAGGAGTTCGTACGCCCTGTGTTTCTGGCCCAATCAGTACAGCGAAGGTTTGCGCCTTCTCCGAGTTACTCCCAATAGCTTGCATAACACCGCGATGACATTTAAATGCAGCCCAGCCTCAATGAATGGAACGCCTGGGCCAGAGCGGCTATCACGTATCACGTCAGCTGTGGTGCTGCTCATCCACTCGTAACCTTGAGCCTGGCTTCGGGATGAGCCTGAGCCCGAGCCAGAGTGATGACATCCGACTGCTGTGTTCACACCACGCTGCCTCACGGCCACCGCAGGCCACCGCGCACACGCTTCCTCGCTCACATGCTCCGCTGGGGCAGGCTATCGTCCCCCCCCGACCCCCCCTGCCCTGCCTCTGATGAGCATCCCCCCCCCCCCCCCCACACACACACACACACACACACACACGCCTCCACTCACCTGCTCTATCTTGGCCAGCCATTCCTTATTGCGGGCCAGCTCGGCCATAAAGGCCTGGTGCTTCAGCCACTTCCTGTGGAGCTTCTGAGCCTCGTCCCGCGCCATGTCTCGGGCCATAAGCATCTTCTCTGCCTGCCCGCTGTCCCCGATCGCTCAGCTAGGGGAGACAAAAATAGCCACCATTAGGAGCCCAAGCCTGAGCCGGCCCCTCTTCCACCTCTTCCCACAGGACGTCCTGCCCGCCTCCTCTGCGAGAGTCGCCCAGCTCCTCTCTGCAGGGGCCTGGGTACCCGGTGTTGTCGCCACCCACCCCAACCCCCGGCAGACACCCTTTTCTGGAGGAAAAAAAAAAAATCAAGATAAGCACCTCAGCAGCAGCAGTAGCAGGAGCAATGGAAGCAGTCAAGCCCTTCCACTGGGTTGCCCCTGGGTCCTCATGCCCTCCCGCTTCACGGCTCTTGCAGTCCTGATGCTGCAGTGCCTTCTAGCCTCTCTCACACAAGGCAGAAAAAATAAATAAAAAAATACGGGGAAATTGAGGAAATGCGCCAGTGACACCACCGCCAACAAACGACAACGCGCGCGTCCAAGGTTTCCTCTGCGATTCGGTGGGGAGCAGGGGGGGGGGGGGGGTTAGCTTCTCGCTGCAAAGCTCGCCTTACGATCCAGGCGCTAGCCGAGGCATACGGACGGTTAGCATAACCGCAAACTCTGTGTGCCGGGGCCAACCTCACCATCCGGTGCTAGCCGGTCCTCAGTCAATCTGTAGTCCTGCTTAATGATGCCGTAGACGAGGAGGAGGAGGAGGAGGAGGAGGAGGAGGAGGAGAAGGAGGAGGCTTGGGGTGGGAGGAGCAGGGTGAATGGGATGCGGAGGCAGTGCAGAAGAGGCAGGAGAACACGAAGCTACCCGCTCATGAAGACACTGGTACTATACTGTCTCCCAGATCCCCGTTCTCCTGTCCCCTCCCCCCCCCCCCACCCGAGACGCAGCACAGCGGCTGGGTGGACGTCGCCACGACCCTCCCCTCTACGCTATACGCTCCCGCGCTTCTCCCTGGGTGTGTGCGTGCGTGCGTGCGTGCGTGCATGCGTGTGTGTGGGTGTGTGTGTGTGTGTGCAATCACAATCAGCACTGCAGTGCCGGAGCAACGAGAGAGAGAGAGAGAGCGAGAGAGAGAGAGAGAGAGAGGGGGGG